>BRDA01002820.1:0-11581 GCA_036984385.1 Crenuchus spilurus | reverse complement strand
TGAAAACCCCAGGTTTGTATTGGTATTCGGCCTCGGCCGCTCGGCTCGTTACAGCTTCGGGCGCGCGCACAGTCGAATCGCCTTAAATCAGCCCGTGTTTGTATGTGTCTAGGTTGACTGTTGATGCACTAATAATTAGTCTGTAGTTAATATCTTCACCATATCTACAGCTGTATTACTACTTCTAGATGTACATGTACACTGTACATATCCCCAATAAGATGCCCTAGTATTTTTATTCTTGTAGAAATAAAGTGTTAAACGATACTTGTCTTGTGCCATTCAGTCTGTCATAATCTACGACAGGACGATCTTGTGTTCTCACTGGCTCAAAGTTCTAAGGCTGTGGGCCTTCAAAACTAAAGCCCATGTCAAATTCCTGCTCTGTTTCTTCTGATCCATGCATTTCCGACATTGTGTAAACAAGGAGTGAGGCAGTAGTGATGTGTCGTTCGCAAAAGAGCCGGCTCTAAGAGCCGATGCTTGGTAGTGAATCAAAAGAACCGGCTCCCATTGAATGAGAGCCGGCTCCTAATTTCTCATTAGCTCTGCTAACAAACCTGAGTAAAGGGGCAGAACAGACAGAAAGAATCGCATCAGCCCATCCAAACTGAGGCGTCCGATTTTCTTGAATGCCAATCTGCACTAAAGGTTTATGTAGTCTTTCAACATTAAGAGTTTGGTTCTGCTGTTGTTATTGTAGGTTTGTTTGCAGTGTGTGTTTGTTTTTCCTGTGTTCCATTAAAAGTTTATTTAAAAATGTTAAATGCGGCCCCGAGTGGCTCAGCGGGCAAAGGCGCTACCACTATGACCCGAGGATCGCGAGTTCGAATTCCGGTCATGCTGTTTGGAATCAACAGCTGGGGCCCAAGAAATCAAAAATTGGCAGTGCTCTCTCTGGGCGGGTAGATGGTGCTCTCACTCTCCCTATCACTTTCACGTTGCAATGTCCGCTGGCTCATGCATCTACTGATTGGTCCAATCAGAGCTGGGGACCCTGTGTGCCTTTCTCCAGGCGTGTTAGGCTCTCCAGTGACGGTGTATCAGCGGTGGTTCGAAAAGAGTTGGTGGCTGCATCAGACGCAACAGAAGAGGCTTGTGCTTGCCTGCACCCCCCTAGAGTCAGCGACATTGCAAAGTGATGGGGAGAGGCCTAACAGAGGGGATGGGCTAATTGGCTACCACTACATTGGGAAGGGGTAAAAAAAAAAAAAAGTTAAATAAAAGTAAGAATGTTTTTTAACAGAACTAATGCACAAAATGAATCAATTATAAAGTTTATCATAAAAAGACTGAAGGCAAAGGGTTTATCAGCACACAAACCATTTATTTTTGCTTATTTAGATTTAAATATGAGGCTACAAATGATAACAAGCAAAGAGCCGTTTGGGAGCCGAAAGAGCCGGCTCTTCTTTGGGAGCCGAGCATAAAGAGCCGGCTCACTTAAGAGAGCCGAACTTCCCATCACTATGAGGCAGGGCTACCCTACTCGAGTCCCTCCAGCTAGGTCACTTCCGCTATGTATGGCTCCTCAGTGCATTTTGGATGAGCGTGGCCAGCAGTCGTGAAAAAAACATCTCAAAAGCATCTTATTTATGTCATGTTAACAGTTTTAACATCAGAACTGCATTTTATAGCCTTATTTCATCATAAAACCGCAATCTTACTTTTAACCTGCCAGATGCCCTTTAATGTAAGTCACATGCTGTCATGCTTTTCAACCAGAGTTTATTCTGCAAGAAAAACAAATTTTAGCCAAGTAACATTCACAGATGGGGTGGCAAAACTGTGTCTTGTCTAAAGTAGTAAAATACCTAGAGGTGGAGCAGACCAATATACCAATATTTTTAAATGGGCTTAAAACAAGCAGCATTGTAGAAGAAGACTCACATTTGGAATGCTACATCATTATTTGTCCCTCACTTCCACCAGCAAATTACCCATTCTTGCTCTATTATTGCCTTAATTACCATACGCTCCCTCTTCTCTGCAGCATAACAGACCATCAGGCCCATCCATTAATCTATGTGACTAGCGCCTGATGCACCACAGGGAAGCCATGATGGCTCTGCTTGCAGCCTGACTGCAGGAGGGGTCGGACAAGACAATCAGGACAGGAAGAGCTAACTCTACTGTTCTAAGATCACAAGACCAGTAACCTTACATTCATCATATCTGCCTGCTCTATGGCCCTGTGGTGACTGTTTATACATTGAGGGCACAGTGGTAAATACTCAATGCTCCAGGCTTCTAAAGATCAGCAATGCCTTTAATAAAACTAATATTAGAGCTGGATAAGAACATGTTCAGATGATCAATAACAATACTGATTCTAATGAGATTAAAAAAAACTGACAAACAGCCTATATTATTTCTGCTAGTGAAACTTAATTGACTGATACGACCAAATACATCAAGCAGCGAAAGTTCAAAAAGTCTTAACATGAACATTTTACTCCAAAGAGAGGGATTTTTATTTTTGACTAAGAGGCAAACACAAATTTGAATAGCAGTGGCTTTCAATATACTTTACAAAACTGGGTTTTGAAAAAAAATGTAATAAATATAGCACTAAATATAAAACATAAATATATCCTACAGCACCATAAACAACTTCAGTATCCAGTTAAGCTTTTTGTGGGGTTTAATGTTTAAATGAGAATGTTATTTAGACTTGACGATAACAGTTTGAATTCATGAAAGAATTCAAAACATATTTTCTAGAACATACAGTTTCACTGAAGGTAAACATTTAAGTTTAATGTTCTACTCTCGTTCTTTGTAGGACTGTATATTGGCAAGACCCTGAAGATATGATCCAAACCATGACACAGGTGTTAAAATTTAGTGTACTGACCAATTTTAATGTTGTAAGTATGGCGATATTCTGCGATTTGTTTTGATTTGTGATAATACTGCAGACAAATCTAGTGGTTTGAAGTTGATCTTTGCTGCCAACATCAATGAAGATTTTGCTTTGTCACTGTTCTAAAGTGTTCAAAGCTGAAAGTCCATTTTGCAGCCGAAATTTAACAATAAACAATGTTCTATTAGAAAAAAAACATTTATGAGCATAACACACAACAAATCCTGTGATAATCATATTAAACGGGGACACAGGGCAGAATTAAGTACTATATGTTTCACAGTCTTCTGCAGTTATAATGATGTGTTAATGTAGTGGAAATCTGCTTAGTAGAGTAGCACTGACTGTACAATAAAAAGAACATAACGAACTATAAACACATCATGTAATGTTGGTAATTCAGTGTGCATTCAGCATGTAATGACTAAGATAACCACATTCAGGTGAGTCAGAAGTGAGAGTGATTCTGTTTAGGTTTCAGCTCTTGAACCTACCCAGCTGAAGCCAGAAAGAAATGTATCTGAAGTCTAACAAAGTATAATAACAATGCTGAATATAGTGATAAACAAGAAATCAAAATGTACAACTCATTAAATGGCCATGTACCTTCCATGGTGTTTTATATGTTCAGGATCTAGATATTTGATGGGAAAAAAAGTGATTTCACTTGTATCAATGACCACATATGAGGGAAATAAAATAACTTCATTCAGTGAATAAACATTCCACACTATGTTGTAAAAATAACATTTAAAATAAGAATATTATAAATAATAATGCAGCAAAATAAACTGAAATCTTATAATTTTCTATGATACATACAAAGCTACAAGCCTCTTTGAAAGCTCAACAAAGTGTACCTGTGGCTAACGCTGTAAAGCAAAAGCATGTATTCATTGCATAGACTTGGTATGCACAGATGAATTGACTGTAGGTGGAAGGGATAGAGCAATTTGCTTTAACATCTTGGCAGAAGTGTAAATATTTGCAACATTTGATCAAGTACACATGGCAAAAATAACATGGGAATTAATTTTTAGGCAAAGAAAATTACAGCAAAAAACAATGACAGAATCAGAGAATATAATAAAACAACTAGCTTTTAAACATCAGAAAGATTTTCTTACCTTCATTACAATAACGGCCGCCATATCCAGTTTTTGAACAGTCACAGTAAGTTTCTCCATTCACTAAAATACAGCTTCCTCCATTTTCACAGGGGTTTTCTGTGCACATGCCCTCCATCTCAAGCTGGACCTTTTGGCTGCCCAGGCGTGTGGGTACCTGACTGCCATAACCCAGATCAGTAATAATCCCCTTGAAGGGAGGCATTTCCTTAACTGCTGGAAGTGTTAGCGCTGAAGTACGGATGTCTTGTGGAACTCCTCCAAGGTAGAGGTCACTGACAATCTTCATGAACTGCCTCTGTGGTCGCACTTCATCTGCTTTGGACTCACCATCCACTATCAGTACTGTTCGAAGGTTGTGCCTGCTGATGGTGGCAAAGTGCCAGCGGCTGTCATTGACCATTTTGTCTGAGATTATAGTGGTTTCTGCACAATCCACACTAAATCTAAGCTTCACTTTCCCTTCGGCAACAGTCACAAGCAGGAAGTCACAGTAACCTCCATCATCAAAGTAGAGTATCAGAGCATCAGATATAGCTGTTTTGAATTGAAACGTGAGGTCACTTCTGGTGCTGGCATCCCACCGGAGATAGCGAGCCCACTGGCCTTCAGAACCTGTGAACTCCAAACTCAGGCCAATGCCCAGGAGTGTACTGAGCAAGAAGAAGACATTAAGTGGTTGACAAAGGGGAGACATGTTTAAAAACAGGATTTTATCCCACTGTTCTTCAGCCAAAAAACATAATCAAATATCACTTTCTTGAAGGTGAAACTCTCTAATTAGTTTTCTTTGAAGATGGATTGGTTTTCATTAAAGAGTCAACACATCGTTTTGATGTTGAAGGCATGGGCAAAAAAGGCAAAGCCATTACACTGAGGGAGAGCATCCTAAATTTAGAATGCAAATTCAAAAATGCTAAGACAAAAATAAGAGCACTATTCAGCTTGCTCTTTCAATGTTAGGGAAGCTTGTCAGATGGTATTCCTTTAATCCCACACAGATTCTCCATCTTCGATATGACACTGCAATACAGCCACATCGTATAACAGCACTGGAATTTTTATGCAGAACCTGCCAAGAAAAATAATTAAGATTAATTACAAGGTTCTTATTTTAATTAGCAATTAATATCTTAGTTTATGACCTCACCGACCTTGATAGGGTTCTATACACCCAGTTACTGGTCTAATTTCAGTTTTTCTGTTTATTAACAATTCATAAATTTTTATTTATACTGAATGCTAAAATGCAGATTTACAAGCTAAAGTTTCTTCTTTCATTACATAACACTGTAGGCAGTCATCCTCTGATCATAATCAGAATTTCATTCCCTTCACTGATTCATGCTAGGCCAAAGTGTGTCACACTCATGTTTGGAGGGCAGTTTCATTTTTTTTGAAAAACAGAATTGACATTAGTGTCCTTTTCCCAGCAGTGTCGCTTTCTGTTAATATGTCCTTAAATATTAGTGCACCATCCTGCAGACAGCCATTTACTAAAGTTTCCAGTTGTGTGGATTAAAAGTCATTCCACTCTACCCTCTCTGCTCAGAACAAAGAGGAAACTCTGTCACTCAAATGACACAGATATAATCTCACAGGGAGTTCTCCACTTAGAATTAAGGGAGCAAAGGTACTACATATACTCAAATTTGACAGATAAAAAAAAACATTGTAGATACTACCTGAAAAGAGTAGACATTTTAATATGGGTTATTTACTGTTTGCTGACATTTTACTGTTTATTCAATTCAAATCACTACATTACAAAATTATATTCTTCAGCCTGTCTAAATTGTGATTTTGGATACAAAAGCAGCCATAAATGACTCGCCCACAACAATACTTAAATATTTATAGCACACAGTGGCTGAACAGGTGACTCACTGAGAGGACCTGTACGTGTGTATAATTTCATCCGTCTATGCCCTTGCTGCCGCTCGGGTAGACAATCGCAGAAGTTCTACAGCAGTGGAACACAATAACCCCTTTAACCACCTGCCCTGAATAGTTAATGTCTCCCTGGCAGGGAGCTATTGAGCTCAGATAGCTGATACCAGCAGTGATGCATGAAGCGTCTTCTCTAATGATGCTGGGCCTTCTCCATGTGATAGTGGAGAGCCACCACCCTGAAAAAATTGCTAAAAAGAAAAAGTCCAGAATGGACTTTTCACACTATGGGAAAGCACAGTATGGGGGACAGTATAGGACAGCTGAGCAGATTTCACTTAAATGTGAGATGTCTCCTGTCCACTGAGAGTGCACCTGTTCTGAAGCTATACACTTATTCATGATGACAACCACCATCCCATAATTATTCAGAAGATTTATTAGAAACATAATACCAAGCTATGTTGTTCCAAATGATGTTTGTCAAATGAAGAATCAGAATCTTTTTTTGCCAAATACGTTACAGATACAACGAATTGGACTGGGTGAGAGTGACCCACATATAAGATGTAACAAGCACAATAAACAGTAAGTAGAATAGATAATAATACAGTAAATACTAAAGTTATAAGTGTAATAAAGAGCTGAAAGAGCCAAGAGGGATGTAAATACCAATGTGAGTACCAATATACACACGCTATAAAATACAGAAAGGGCAATATCATCTTTCCTTTGTTTCATCATCATCACCCCAACATTAACCTACATGTTAATGCAGAGAGCAGACACACACACAAAGCTGATTAAAGTGATTTCCATCAGGTCCACAGATGTGCACTAAAATTGTGTTATGGCCACAAATGCTAGTGGGGAGATTACAAGAACATGACCACTGTGCTGGACACACGTCATCAGTCTTTATTTTTTAACTAAATATTTTTCTATGAAATGCATAAAAAAACTACTGACCTCAATATCTGGTCAGTATCATTGAGTAGTTTATTCATTGACATGGAGATGAATGGCAAATAATTGAAGTGAACAGGATATATATATTTTTTATTGTTGCTTTTTTGTTTGCTAATCTCAGGCAGCTTCATCAGTCAGAGAAAGACTGCTTTCATTTTAGAGGGGAGTTTAATTAGAGATCAGGACAAAAAAAGTCTGAATTTAGATTAACACATAAGAAAGCAAATTCGTGTTTAAGCAGAAATTATTTTTTAAATGTCATATTGTGAACCTAAACAGTGAAAATACAGGCAAATAGTTTATAATGATGCAGTGCATTCGCTTACTGTACACCTGCATGAGAGAGCAGTGTGCTGTAGTTACCCTGGTTTAGGTATACTGGAGGAGAGGACATTAACTAGGTTACACTGTCGGTTATCACACTGCCAGCAGCACATGTCCTCAAAACAGAAATGCACGGAAGTTTTTATTCACGCTTTTTGTGCCCCTTTACGTACAGAATCGACACCGTGAAGCGAAACTTGTGCAGATTGTCTTCTCGCTTCATTAGCATGTAGGTTAATGTTGGGGTGATGATGACAACGAAACAAAGGACAGATGAAATTGACATTTACCTACTCAGGTAAAACACAGTGGAGAAAAAATGCGCTAAAGCTGTTCAATACAGCAGCTACAGAAGCACCAACAGTAAAATAAAAGAATCTGAGTGTTACCGTCTGTCACAGAATTCCGCAACAGCCCTTAATGCAGTAGTTTTACCTTTAATGAGGAAAAACGCCACCTGCCCGGTTTATAGTCCTAAATGTTATGAAGAAACGTGTTAAATCCACAGTTCTGGGCTGATGTGAAGGTTAATTCCAGTGCAGCGGGACGGTCAGTGCTCTGGCGTCTCTGAGCTCAGCTGTGACTGATAGGCTACAAGCAGCCGCTCACTCACGAGCCCCACGGCCCCGCCCACTGCATGAGCTCAAACGCGCCATTTAAAGGCGTAGGAAGGGCAAACAAAACAGCGCTTCCTCGCAGAGACCCAGTTTTGTGTTGTCCTTGAAGGATTTCGTCCTACTACGTTCTGCGCATTTTCATTTTAGGATCCGCTTCTCTCGGCAATATGAAAACTCAGTGACGTGGGAGGAACATATGCGAGTAAATGTCAGGGCATACCTATAAACCTAGAAGGAGATTTTTTTTTTCTAAAATTGAAGTGCTGCGATTTTGAAACAGTGTGTGTATTTAATGCTTGCTCATCACAATATGTCTTTTTCTATAGTAAGTGATGAACACGCTTTAGAGAGAGGATTTCCGTGAGCTGTGACTATAGTCCGGATTTTCAAGGGATCATGTTGTATAATAAAAATATGTAAATATTTTATGAAATATTTTATTAATTAATTTTTATATCAACTAAACAAGCAATGCGCATATGAGGACACGTCAACTATAAAAGGGGAAAACACGTGTGTGTGTGTGTGTGTGTGCGCCTGCGTGCATGTGTGTTTAATAAACAACTTTCTATCTAAATGTGTTCCTTTCAGTGACTACGGTTGTCAAATTGAAGATCAAACTAGAGACAGACGAGGTAATTGTCGCAGGCTAATTAAGCGGAAAATGTTATGAAAATATCACTAGTGCGGCTTAATGAGACAGCGCGGGAATCCTCTCGGAAGAGAATGCAACCGCGTCGCATCTACGCTACACACACATGCACAAATGGGCTACAAGCAGGCTGACGTGCATGCCGATAGTAATGCTTGCAGTAATACAGTGTTCATTATCGGTACAACTGGTGGGGGCAGCGCAGGGGGTGCACCTATGGTCGAAAAAACGTTACCAAAGTACCAGTGCTATAGAATGGCAAAAAGTGCCCTGTTACCTTTCACAGGGGAAACAAATATTGAGTGGTCCATTTTTTGGTAATAAATGATGAATAAGAATTGTAGAATAAGAAAGATTGATAATCTGTTTTAATGGGTTAATTTATTTGGTTACCTGTCCAATAGAAAATAGTGCATTAAGGGTCCCCTGTAATTTTTACCTTCCAAAAACAATGTTATGCTGCATTAAAAGGAGATGAGTCGAGCATTAATATCAGCAGAAATCCAAGCTGCTCAATCTGAAGCCTGTTTGAATTTAGACCAGGCACAAGCTCACCGATTGGCTCTCCCGTTTCTTGCTAACGTGTGATTGGCTGTCCCCGCTGTCACTCCATCAAACAGCGTCTACCAGTCTGTGATAAGACCGGTGTTTTGCAAGTTAGCAGTCCTCTTCACCTGCCACTGTAAATTGTTAACATATTGGACCTTTGTTCTGTCTGTGTCACGTCAGCTAGACGAATTTTAATATCAGAGGTTTCATATTAATAATATGTAATAATGTATTAATGTTTCTTTAATGATAAATATATATTTTATATTTGTATTATTAATAACACTTAATAGTTATTAGTAGTATATTAATAATAGTAACAAGTTAAATATAAATCATAATTTGTAAGCAATGTATTGTAATAATAACAATAGTTATTAGTTAGTTTAATAATAGTAATGTAATTAATAATTTTAATTTATTTTCCAGCACCCCGCCCTGCCGGTCGTGTCCCCCCAAAATCTCAAGGCTATTTTTCAAAAATAAATTTGTTTGGGTTGTATTCTATAAAAGTGGGTCGTAACTTAATGACCATGAGGAAATGTGGGTCCCGGGCTAAGGCCAGTTGAGAACCCCTGCTCTATTGCAACCCTACTAGACATGATACAGTGCCCGGGTAGGTGCCCCTCTAATTGAGAAGTGCCCCTCCAGTGGGAAAAATGTGCTCTAATTTTCCCCTGCCCTTCAAACATCCACCACTGATCTGTACATTGTAATGACAGTGGTTAAACAGTGTATGTTTGTACACTAACACACCACCACCACGTCAATGTCAGCGCAATGCTGAAATTAACACATCACCTAAATAATATCATAAAACATACTCTGTGGGGGGTCCAACCATTCAACAACAGGGTTTAACTATGAGTAATATAATCTAAAAATGTCCCAGCAGAAAGCCATGTACAATACTTAAACATCACAAGCAAAGTGAATGTGAGCTGTAAACAACAGCAATCAATTTTCAGATAAAGTGGTGCAGTGGTGGCTGGCCAAAAGAGAGTGCTAGGTGCACCCTCCATGGTAGAAATAGATTTTTTGTTTTATTTTTAAAATAAAATGTTTTAAAATAATCAATACCTACATATTTTAAGTAATAACGTGATAAACAAGTACAATAACATATAACATATATTTGATTAATTCTCTCTTCTGCAGCACACAAATATTGTCCAGTCAGAGAAACAGCAGCCAATCACTGACCTGCTGACACAAGATACAAGCATAGCAACAGAAATTTAGCCAATCAGCATCCTCGCAACTGTTGAATAAAGGGCTTAATTTATCACACACAGCAAAGTCTGTCAGTGGTTTTATGAATGTCTGATGTTAAGTAAAATATAACTAGAAATGCCTAATACTTAGTTTAAATAGTGTTTTACTCATTTTATTTACTAATTTTATTGTATATGTTTCAGAACCAGACTCAGTTGGTAATACATACTGTACTTTATATCTGTGTACATTTACATGCAACTAATGATGATTTACATTAAATATTTGCTGATTTTTTAATGCCAATTAAAAAGTTATTGACTTTTTCACAGAGCTCTGCTATCCTGCAGTATATTCGAATGGTCACAGAAACTTACTGAATATGTATCAAACAGCACCAACAAGCCATCATTGCAGTGGTGCTTGAATGTTTGTGAAACCTTTAAAATTTTAAACTAAGAATTATAGAGTATCCTTCCAGTTTACTTTTTATGTACTTATTAGAGATATACTTGAGAAAGTGCTATATTGGTTATATTAGACTTGTACTAAAAATATACTAAAAGTCTAAGTCTATTTAACCAAAACTTTTATTTAAACTTTTGATCAATATATACTTTTGTAAAAGTACATTGGTAGTTTTTACAGCTCCTGGTTTCTCTTCAGTATACTACAAGGTGTTTTATATGTTGTTTACAAATCTCATATAACAGGTCAGCTTTGGTATGATTTTTAATGATCAACATGTTATTCAATCAATCAATCAATGTTTATTTGTGTAGCGCCTTGCCAACAGCCAAACAGTGCACAAGGGGCTTCACACAGTGTATCAGTATGTTATTAATTTATTATTAACAAAGACAAAAAAACTTTCTGATGTTTATTAGAAACTGGATCTGGCCTTTTCACATACTTAACTCATAAGGCCTTTAGCAAAACAGACATTTTAAAATGTATATACAATACATCAAATAAAGTCAAATGCAAAGGTGTCAAAAGTATTCACATTCATTACTCGGGTAGAAGTACAGATACTAAGGTTTAAAAAGACTTTTATAGAAGTTGAATTATAAACTTAAACTTTTTACTCAAGTAAAAGTACTGGTTTCAAAACTACTAAAGTATAAAAGTAAAAGTAATGTAAGGAAAACAAATGCCAAAACTTAGTCTGTGCCACAGGGGCATATAGTGCACTACCCCACCCCCAAAATATATTTTTTCTAAAAGCCGTAATGACTATAATGTTACATTAAAATGGTAATGTTGACTTTTTGGGGTTGTACTGGCTACCTGTTTCAGCTGCATATATGCCCCTTGAAAATTAACATTTACAAATCATTTAAAAAAAAAAAAAAAAAAAAAAAAAAAAAAC
>BRDA01002819.1:0-10085 GCA_036984385.1 Crenuchus spilurus | reverse complement strand
TTGTTCCAATACACACAAAGGAAATAAACATGTGTATAACAAAACATGTGTAATTGTAATAATTTTCTGGGAGAAATACTTCATTTTCTGGAAAATATTCAGGGGTGCCAACACTTTCGACCATAACTGTATATATATATAGGAATGTCAATCAATAATAATAATAATAATATTATCCTTATATTCTTAGTCAAACCAAGGCTGTGTAACTTTTGGAATTAAATGACTGTGTTGATTCTGTGTTTGTTCTTCTCTTTAAAAACAATTACATAGACGAGTTCACTGATTGGATAATTGGTTAACATGAAGATTAATAACTTGATTTTAACTTGGAACAGTTAACTCTGCAATCATATTTCCACAATTTTCCACTTCAGATACAACTGTTCAGCCAAGACATGTTTAGAGGCCAAATTTTGCTTCTTTAATTTAACTAGAGCTGGAATGCTAGCAATGCTAACACTTAGACTCAGTAAACACCTAAACAGTCCAGCTGTTTATGTAAAAATACGTCATCAAAGCTTCTCTCAGCCAACTCTAAATGTATCCAGAACTTAATAAAGGAATCACATAATTTAATGAAAACAATAAATGAATAAATATAAATGTAATTAGTAGACCTTCAGGCAGCTATGTCAGAGGTTTTGTTAGCGTTTACTTCACAGTAAGTGATACTGTGTTCTTTAACCACATCAGCTACTCTGTGAGGCCTTATTTAAGATCTGGATGCAGTTGAAATAGGCTGAGTTGTGATGATGTACACAAACAAGGCTGTTTTGGTGACTATAGACTAGTGTTGGTTCATCACATTATCCTCTCAAATCCAGTTCTGAGCTAAAGAAGCTACATTTGGAATCGGCTGGTCAGATGTGTGAAGCAGAGAATATGAAGTAAATTAAGAACCTTTGCTGCTCTGTTTTAGTTATAAATGTGTTATATTCTCTTTAATATTAACCCGGATGGCTGGACTTCATTACATAGTCAGTAATATCTACTCTCTGCCCTCTGTAGACCACGGCTCCTCCACTCACCCCGTCCCCCACTGACGGTCTGCCTGTGGGCAGTCTGGCCTCCCACTCTCCTGCTCGCTCTGGCAGTTACAGCAGTGGGATCTCGTCTCTGAGCCGCTGCAGCGTGTCTGAAACCTGCGGGATCGATATGCCCCCTACCGAGTCCCCCCTGCCTCCCGTCGGCCTACCGGATAACCCCATCCGGCGTGGCAGCAAAACCCCGCCCCCCTACAGCGTCTACGAGAGGAACAACCCACGCCGAGCCACGCCCCTCCCACACAGCCTCTCCGTCCCACCCAGCTCTGACAACCCGAACCTGCCCTCCAAACCTCAGCTCAGTCGCACACAGAGGATCCACTCAGAGCCCAGACACAGACTGACCCCCAGGAAGGTGTCCCAGCTGTAGGAGCTGATGGAGTGGAGTTCCACACTAAACAAACTCTTTTATGGGTGATTTGACAGAACGCAGGATTACTTTTTATAGATGCAGTTTTATTTTTTTGTATGACCTAAAATGGAATATAACTGTTTCTATTTGGGGTTCTGTTGTAGTGGCAGGCGTCTCGTGGGCATGTGTGTTTTTTTAAAGGCCTTTTTATGTTTGCAGATGCACTGCTGGCCTTTTACGCCATTACGTTTGGTCTGATTTGATTCAAATTCAGTCGTCTTAGTCGTACAGCTGAACTTGAATCGACTCACAACTCTCTTTTTCCATGAATATACAGTCTTGGCTGATGATACCGATGTACAAGAATAGCCATGAAGAGATTAGAGTTGTATTCTGTAAAGGGCATATAGTTTACAGTGAAATCTTTAGATCTGGCAGGTCCACGTCCCACTTTAGAGCAACGTTCTGAGGCATATTGTTAGCAAGGTATTTTTGATAGATGTAAAAATCAGTCCCATAACCTGTACAGTATTCACCAAACACGACGGCACTGTTTTTAGGCCTTACATGGACAAATGTGCAGCTAGACCTGCGACTCATTTGAAGCGCTTTGTACTTTCTGGAATGGCTGAAAGGTGCTACATATTTCTTAGTGTTTCTTTCTAATGTAGCCTTGTAATTGCCAAACCTGCCTGACCGTTTAATTGTGCCATGTAATGAACTTGTGTGGTCTCCGAGTATTGTGCCAAAGATACAAACAGTATTAACATTTCTGTCGGTGGGAGTAGTTAGGGAAGCTTAACTCGACGTAAGCGTGAATGCTCGTGCTTGACAAATGTGCTTTTTCTACAGTGTGCCGAGGCCTAGACTAAGATAGCATGAGGCATGTACAGTATCAAGCAATATAACCCGTGTAGTTTCCTCCAGAGTGTGATGTTTGTAGCACAAAAAAGGCCCTCCAACTTTAAAGAGAGTTTCCCTCCGATGGGCTTATTTCCCATGTCAGAGATGTCCGAGATGTCCGAGTTTTGCTGCAGAATTAGAAACAGTATAAGAAGTGAAATGATTGATGTTAAGAAATCTGATTTTATGATCTACAGTCATACATCAAAAATATGAAGACTTTTTTTGTTTTAATATTGATCATTTTGGCTTATTGCTCAAACGAATCCCAAATCCAGAATCTCAAATTATTATCTCTGAGTTACAACGCACACATTCCTGCTATCAAACCGCTCCAGACACTGAGACATTACAGGTAAACAAACTGCACTGTTGCTCAAGTAAATGTTGCATTTCATTTGGTCTAAGATCAAAGATCCTAGAGTCTGGAGGAAGAGAGGAGAGACCAAGGTGTCTGAAGTCCAGTGTGAAGTTTCTGTCATGGTTTGAGTTGCCAAGTCACTGACTTTATCAAGTCCACAGTCAACACAGCATCTACCAGGAGATTTTAGAGCACTTCATGCTTCTGCTGACACACTTTAGGAAGATGTCCACACTGCCAGAAACACTATCAAATGGTTTACTAACCATGATGTTGCTGTTTGATTGGCCAACCAGCTCACAAGCTCTAAGCCACACTGATCAAGCTTTTTTGTTTTAATGTCACTTTACATATAATGAATATTCATTAGTTTAGAACTAACCAGATGTGTGAGTGAACTAGGTGAAACAATGAACATGTAATGAATAAAAACAATATTACATCTTTAAAAAATAGAATTTCATAAAAAAGCATTTGTGTTATTACGTTTATAACATTTGTGTTCATTTCATTCAAAAAGACTTGACACATGTGACCCCGGCAGGGAAAACCAGGCCAAAGTCACTGGGCAACTTACTGAGGTATCGCGTCAATATAGCGTCACTTACATTAGCGACAAAACTTAGCCACTCGGTATTATTGCTGTAAATGAAAGATAACAGTCTCAGATGTCTATCAGAGTACATATTTTGATCAAAAACAAAACTTAAATTCACAAAAAAGTTGTTTTGAAAAAGAATAAAAAAAAAAGACTTTGGCCTGGTTTTCCCTGGCGGGGTCACAAATGTCACTTAATATGTAATGAATATAAAATATGTGGCAGATTACTTTTCTGAATGAAATTAATTACAAAAATGAACTTTTCACAATCTACATTTTTGATGTATGACTGTGTAGCCTCATGCTAAGTTAAGGTTAGCGGTATCTTGGTGTGTACTTTCAGGTGGGCGTGCACAAAACAGGTGCTGTTAAACGGAAACCAGTTTTGACTGCAGGAGACACCTCAGATTGGGGCCGTGCATGGCGAACACAAATTTGAATGAAAATGGTCATTTTGATGTCTTTTTGTTTAGAATCGTCATTTTCTTAAAGAATGTATTCATGTTGGGACAGATTTTTAATGTACTGTGTCCCGGTCTTTCATCTTTTTTTTTTTTAACACAAGACATTCCTACTAGACATCCAAGAAGAAACTGGAATCATTTTTAAACTGAACTAAAGATAAACTAACATTTACCATCAAATGGTTTAAACTGCCCACAAGTGAAATAGAATTTTTAAAATCTTTTGAAAATGTAATTCAGCAACTAGCTAATGTCACTGCCAACCAGTAAAATCAGATCTTTGCACAGGTTTAAGTTTAATATGAATATTGTTTAACATGGAGCTTTTCTACTTAAAGGGTTAAACACTGATCCTTTGGTTTCTGGAGTAAAAAAGACTATTACCTGTGTCTATGTTTGAGAAGAAGATCTACATAAAATAGTCTATAAAAACAAATTTGGATTTAAATACAGGTGCACTCTGTAGTTCTGTAATTACAGACTGTAGTCCATCTGTTTACCTTATTAACCTCCTTTCTTCTGTCCTTCAGTGATCAGGACCCCCCACAGAGCAGCTATTAATTGGGTGGTGGATCATTCTCAGCACTACAGTGACACTGATGTGGTGGTGGCATGTTAGTGTGTGTTGCACTGGTACAAGTGGATCAGCAGAGCTGCTGGAGTTTATAAAGTCCACTCTGTTACTACCTTGTAGATGTAAAATTGGAAACAGAAGCTCGTCTGTTGGTGGACTGTACTATAAGTCCAGCGGTGACACCTTCAGCCGCTCTCCTGTCTGATGCACTCTTACCAGTGCAGCACACACTAACACACCACCATCACATCAGTGTCACTGCAGTACCTAAATCATTCCTGCTCTCTGGTGGATCATTGAAGAACAGGGTGAAAAGTGACGAACCACAAAGTGCATCTACATGACCAACGGCGCTGATAAAACTTAAGTAAGTAGACAAAAGGAGCTGGTGTTAATGAAGTGGCTGATCTGTGTTTTCACATTTTAACATGCATTTCTAATCTCTAAACCCAACTGCAGACTTGAGTCCATTACTCTGAACCATGTGGCACTAAAATGTGAAAAAAGTAAAAAATGATATATCAAAAATGTTATACTAATATCTTTTGAAGATGCACCATCACAGATGAGCTTGTGTAGGTCCTCACTTTGCACATTTCAGATGTTTATTTGACGTGATTTCACCTCATGGAAATTTTATTGATATAAATATATTTAGTGAATAATAAGCACAGTTTTAAATCTTGTTAAAGAAAATGTGTCAGTATTTGATCTTATGTAAACCCAAGTAGAATGAACTCAGATGAGCTTGGGCATGGGAGCTAATGAATCTGTAAATGGTGGCCATTAGTACGTTGCTTGTGTGAACTATTAATAGTGTTGCAGTTGTGTTCACATATGCCTATGCTATGGACGTTGCTCATTTTAGGCAATCACATTTTATAATTTGTAATGGATTGCCTAGTGACCGGTTTTAGAAAGTCAACTAGTATTCTTGTATTATCTCTCTCTCTCTTTCTCTCACTTTGTCTCACCTTTTGTATGGATTAGGTTTTATCTTTTTCTTTTTTGTTCAATTTTTTGAACCTGTAAAGTTGTACTTTATATCATGCGATGGGATGAAAGTATTCCATATAGCCTGTGTTACAGATTTTGTACAAACTGTGTTTATATGAAAAATGTAACCAGTTCATAGCTTTGAATGTGGCAATGAAAATTTTTATTTGTAAATGTTGAATATTAGCCATTAACGAATAAAGATTGATTGATGTACAGGGTGCTTTAGTGTTAGAAATAAGTTCATAGTGTTTCACATAATTTCAGAAGTAAGAAGTATATTAATCTGTACCATCTGCCCTGCGAAATTAACCAGAAAAAACATCAGAAAAGTGAATATTAATGTAAAGTACAGTTCAATATCACTGAATAAGGCAGAGGTCATGTAATATTAAAGTTCACCTTATTTCACATCTGAGCACAATTTACCCATCTGTGTACATTCACAGATTCACGTTCCCTGAAAACAGAAATTTCACATGATTTTTAGAAAAAATGGAATACAATAATACTCAACACACTCAGAGTGAAAGTCAACACCAATTTGTGCTCTTATAGCAATTCTACAACACTGTTGTTTACACTTATTTCTCTGTATACTTTGTTAGCCTGCTTTTATCCCGTTCTTAAATGGTCAGGACCACTGGTAATATTTGCTTTTTGGGTCATCTCTGGATTGGTGTGGTGCTGGTGTGTTAGTGTGCATGCTGGTAGAAATGGATCAGACAGCAGAGATGCTGATGTTTTAACCATCTGTGTCACTACTGGTCTGAGAAAAGGAAAACGCCACCCAAATAATATCTGCAATGTGGTGGTCCTGATAATTAAATAACAGGTGAAAGGAGGCTAACAAAGTATACACAGAAACAGATGGACTACAGTCTGTAATTGGAGAACTACAAACTGGTCAGTGGAGCTGATAAAATAGACAGTATGTGAAGGTAGATACAAAGGGGTGACGTTGTAGGCTGACTTGAAATCAGCGGGCTTTAGGACCCGTGCGTACAGACCGCGTGTTGGTGACGTCAGCGGAGTGACCATGCTCATCAGGTTGTAGGTGAGTGAAATGCACTGAAGGTGGACAGCGGTGAAAGTTCAAGTGTCAAATGATGTGAACATCTCAAATTGGTCGTGTGCAGAGTGCACGTTATGACTGTTTTGTCACACGTCTTCACACCCACGAGTGAAGTGTGTTTAATATCGCAGCATGTTACCGGTTAGCCATGCATGCTAGCTAAGCTACAGAGGTTGTGTCTGAAATGTAAGACATGCTGCCTTCCTAGGGTGCCTTTCTGAGCCAGGAAGTCCTGGTCAAATCTAACGTTTACATAAAAGACTGCATTTTAAAGCTCTGTTTGCTCAGGTTTTGAAGAGCTATCATCTAGCAATGAGTATTTTGCCAAATGTTGATGCCTGAATGTGTTTTAAACGTTACTAAAACCTTTATCTCTGCTACTTTTTAAAGCACCTACTTAGGCAGCAAAGTATTAAGGCAGCTATCTTCAAGTTTCAGACACAGCCGGACGAGTAACCCAATAAACTCGTCATTTATCTACTGTGTATAACATTTGTCCCAGTCAGTGTCTATGTAGAGAATTGTCTGAGGACAATGTATTCATGACTTTTAGTGAACAGCAAGACAAGCATAACATTAAGATTTGTGACTTTTAGGAACATTTTAGGTGACATTGGTTTTAGTATTATTTTATTATTTTTTAATTTTAGATGGCACTCTCGCCCATCACTATTACCATGCAATGTCTGCTGGCTCAGGCGTCTGCCAGCCGATCCATCAGAGCTTGGGGGTCCTGCGCTTTCCTTCAAGCCCAGTGATGATTTATCAACAGTAGTTAGAAAAGAGATGGTGGCTGAATTCACATGCATCGGAGGAGGCCTGTGCTAGTCTTCACCCTCCTGCAGTCAGGACAGTGATTTGGAGAGTCCTAGCGGATAGCTGTGTTGATTGGCGACTGCTAAATTGGGAGGGAAATTGGGTAAAAAAAAAAAAATTGTTTTGAAGTAAATCATTTTGAAGTTAATCACAGCAATTGAAGTTAATCTATTTTTGCACCCATAAATAACCTTATGTTGGATTTGTCAGTGAAACATGCTGTTCAGTAGTAATTCAGTAATGTTACGTCACATACTGGCACTGATGGGTTTTCTGCTGACCAAAATAACCTTCATACATTTTTATGTCCATTTTTTCTGCTTCTCATTGTAAAAAGACAAAAAAAAGAAATGGCAGTATCAACATATTATTATGTGAATTATTTGTCATTGGATTGAAACAAAAATTTATCACTGTTTAAAACAAGCTTTAGCTCAGAGGTGTCAAACTCCAGTCCTGGAGGGCCAGTGTCCAGCACAGTTTGGTGATTTCTCTGCTCTTCAGTGTGTCATAATGGCTAATCTCCCCACGCTGTGCTCAATACTCTGAACATTGTACTGTCTAAGTTATCTACACACTTGTCCAATACTGCTCCACATAGTGTACAGTCTATATTTACATTATACAGTCTACATTCACATCTGTATGACCTATATTATATTTGTATAGTTATATTTATAACAAACACTTTTATATTTATATGCAGACTATTGCACTGAGTAAAACTGGGACCATGGGAATGTAATTTCCTGCCACCTCATGTACTGCATGCGAATGACAAAGTTTCCTTGAATCCTTGAATCCTAGTGTACAGTCTCAGTTGTAAAATGTCTTAAATATACATAAGTCATCAATTAAATACTCAAAATGCAAAACTTTATCATTCACATTATTGTGATCGTTTTTTTTAAACAGGCCTAATGATTACTTACGTTCACACTACATGACAAAAAAGATGAGAAGCTGTCAAATCATAATGCAGTTAATTATTTAATGGGTAGAACACACATCCTCAAATACGTTTAAGCATGAAATCAAATGAACATTCACAACACGGGGGGGGGGTCGTCCACATAGATGGAATCATTGTGAGTCACAGTTGTGGCAGTGCAGTCTTTGTGTGCCCAGGTTTTATAGGACACTGGAGCAGACCTCCCACACAGTTCAGAATTCACCTTCATCAGATGAGTCCTGAATTCTGTGCTTCTTTTTGGGTTTGGGGAATTTTTGGTCGCTGAAGTTCATCTTCGTCTTAGCTTTAGACCTGCTTGTCTCAGCCTGCAGTTGTTTTGTCATAGAAGTATCTGTGAGGACAGCAGTGTCTTTTCTTTTCCTCCCCTTTGTGGTCTGTCTCCTTGGTCCAGCTTTTAGATGTTGCATCCACAGCTGATACATAGTTGATGATCTTTGTTTTTAAAATATAAATGAAAGTCACCGACTACTTGGTTCAAGGATGGTTGTAACAAGGCGGTACAACTGTCCCAGCATCACCAGCCATGATGTCACCTCATGTGACCTACCCTGACTGCTAGGTTGACATGTTGGTCTTTTCTGTTTTTAGCTTACAGAACGGTGATGTAATAATACTTGATCGGATTCCTAGATATTTGATCTCAGTACTGTATCCAAAAATACACCTGATAGAAACGTTTAATTTTTACCATCAAAACACTTGGTGATAACTTTCTCTGGGAGTTTCAAGCAAGAAGACAGTCTTAACTGAGCATGTGCACAGTGAGTGTAATCACTCTAACTTGTTTCTGATTGGAGGAATTCAGTGTGTTACAACTGTCCCTGGTCTCCTCTACCTATTGAGACTTTTTATTTATTATTTATTTAAGTTATTAAGTAATTATTTATATATTATATTATTTATATATTTATTAAGTAATTAAGGATGCACTTAAATGATTCTTTTTTTGGCTGAAACCAAACTAAATTAAATATTTGGCCAAATACCTAACGCAGTTCTTTATTTATATAAATTATTATACACTTAGTAACTAAACTGTTAAGTTTAAGTTGAACATGTTAAGTTGGTTTGACATTATTAGGTTTAATAACATGAGTTTAATTGATTATTCTTTTATATTTGTATATAAAACAAATGTCACAAAAATGACACGAGAATAATATGAATGTTTGAAGATGCATATATTTCACATTATTACAAATAGTTAATAAAAAAAAAAAAAATTATGAAATTGTCTAAAATGTATTATGTAAGCCACAAGTTTTGTGTGTTTAATGTGAGTGTCAGGCTACAGACACATTTTGTGATGGTTCCTAACCGTTCAGCCACCTGAGATAACGCAAGCACAACCCTAAGCTAACACACACAAATACAAAGCTAACAAGCACAACACAAGCTAACACAAAGCTAAGCGGCTGTATTCTGGCTTCATCATAACAAGTGTAGTTTTTTGGTTGTAGTTTGTTGTCTTCTTCTATTTCACCACTAAACTGTAACTGTGGTGGTGAGGGTCCTTAAATCTTGTTGTTCAGTATAAATGATTTGATCTTTTCACTTATTCGGCAGAACACAGTGTTTTTTTTGTTTGTTTGTTTGTTTTTGCCCATTTCCGGCTGAATAATTTCGGTTGCCAAATATTCAATACATCACTATAAATAATAAGTTCAGAGTAAGTCATACTGTGTCCTTAAATAACCCAGCCTATGAGACCTTAATAAAGATCTGGATGTGTATTGAACAGAGAAGTTAAGGTGATGTATCTCAGTTAAAACAACCAGTCTGTTTGGGTGACTGTTGAGTTCTATTGTTTCTAGTGTTTGGTAGCTCTAAACCAGGGGTCGGCAACCTTTAACACTCAAAGAGCCATTTTGACCGATTTCCACAGAAAAGAAAACACTGGGAGCCGCAAATGCTTTTTGACATCT
>BRDA01002813.1:1145-21931 GCA_036984385.1 Crenuchus spilurus | reverse complement strand
TTACTAATGCATTTCTTCCAGTATGAGAGTCCTGCCAGAACCGCCCTGAGGTCTCATTTCATTGGACTAAATGCATCGAACACACTCTGTTTACACTTATAATGTGTGTGTGTGTGTGTGTGTGTGTGTGTGTGTGTGTGTGTGTGTGTGTGTGTGTGTGTGTGTGTGTGTGTGTGTGTCGTTCATTATGCTTCCCTAACCTGTTTTAATATTTAAATAAGCAAAAGAAAAATCCAATCTCAGATTATTATTATCATTATTATCATTATTATTATTATTATAGCAAAATTAGGAATATTCTGTGTTTAGTATTTTCGTTATAATATAGAAGTCTACTTCTTTCCGTTTATTAGGATACATCAAATCAGGACGCGATTATTGTTAAAGATTCGTTTGAATCCGGCTCTTTTTAGGAGAACCGTTTGGGAGCCGATCAAATGATGCTGAAATAGAACGTGTCTAGAACGGATGGGCTGTATAAAATTGTGAGCTTGTGCTTCTGAGGAAGTCTCTGAATGTAAAAAATTGTAATTTCAGTCAGAACAGATCAGATGTTATAGGCAGAACTCCAACTGAAATCCAGTCAACTTCAATGAGTTTTGATGATTAAGGTCAGAATAGCTCACGTTACTAGAACGTTAGGAGAACATTCTGAGGACATTCACATTTTTACTTATAAGATTAATGCCAGCTAAAATTTTCTAACTTTATAAAACCACAGTAAAGGTCCTACAATGTTTCTATAAAGTTAGAATCATTTAATGGTTAGTTGAACATTAGGGTAACGTTCTCTCAGCATTTAATATTTCGTCAAGTTATTCTGGAACATTCCCTGAACATTTAAATTGTTAACGTTCATTGTATTATTATTATTATTATTATTATTATTATTATTATTATTATAGTAACCTTAATAAAATGTTACCATAAAATCCATACAAGATTCTATTTAGGTTACATAAACGTTAATGCAGAAATAAAAGAGACCTTTACATTTATCTGAACAAAACTTACCAGGAAAGCAATACAACTCATCACAGAACAATTTGGGAACTGAAAACTAACGTTCCCAGAACATTCTGAGAAAAAAAAATGTTCGAAATGAGAATCCGTCCTCCAGTTCCAGACAGAATAGAGCATTAGAACAGAATAAACACCAAACAAAAGTAATAAGAAGAACAGATTCGGAAATAAGAGAAGATTAGATTAATCTAATCAGAATCCAGAAACGATTCACAAATGACTAGGAAATGCTTAAAAGTGTATAAAATGTGAAATGTCATAACACTGGTGAGTTCTGCAGATAAAACGCAGTTGTGTGAATCTATTCCTTTATTGGTGGGAGTTTGTCTCTGAGGTTGTGTGGAGTTGATCGGAGATGGTGTGGAGATCATTGGAGATGACGTTGAGATGGTGTGAAGATCAATGCATATGACGTGGAGATGATGTGAGGCTGTTGGAGTTGGTGGGATGGTGTAGAGATGGTGTGATGATGTGGAACTGGTTGGATTTGGTGTGGTGGTGTGGAGAAGGTGTGATGGTGTGGAAATGATTGGAGATTGTGAGATGGTGTGGAGCTCTTTGGAGTTGGTGTGATGGTGTGGAGATGGTGTGGAGATGGTTGGAGTTTGTGTAATAGTGTGGAGATGATTGGAGATGGTGTGATGGTGTGGAGATGGTGGGATGGAGATGACTAGACATGGGTTGATGGTGTGGAGAAGGTGTGATGGTGCTGAGATGGTGTGGAGCTGTTGGAGTTGGAGTGATGCTGTGGATGAGGTGTGATGGTTTTCAGGTGGCGTGGAGCTGGTGTGATGGTATGGAGATAGTACTGAGATGGTGTGGAGATGATTATAGATTATGCAGGGATGGTTGGAGTGGTAGAAGACCAGCGGGGTGGTGAACCCACGCGAGCAGTGTGATGTTAAAAGGTCAGGACATGCGAATGGCTCGGGCACCATGCTGCTATGCTATCCTCTCTCTCTCTCTCTCTTTCTCCCCTCTCCTTCTCTCTAGCATGGCTGGACGCACAACATTAGGCCTAAAACAAAACTTCAGCAAGAACATGATGTGACAGAGAGCCCAGCACTATTTATATAGTTCATATTAAATATTAAATGCATTTACAAGTGGGATCGTTTTTATTTCAGGCAAAGCACTTAAAGAATGGTTCTGCAGTAAAGGAACCCAATCTAGTGCTTTAGAGAGGTATAAAAGAACATTCATAAAGCAGGCAAAATAAGCATTTGAACATGTGAGTTAGTTCAGTGTAATTTAACTGAAGAACTTTTGAGAACCTCAAGAAGAGCACTGCTTAGTGTCTAATCAATTATTTGTTTGTTCTGGTCAAAAATATGACCTGTAAAAAAGGAAAAACAAAGCGATCTATGCACACATGAGCAGACCTGGTCTATAATAATAAGGATGTGAGGATCGTGAGAAGAGCTCTGTGATATTTAGTTGTTATGATGTTTGGGTGTCTGATACTCGCCTGTTCCTCCAGTTCTGAGTTCTGGTAACAGTAGCAGGAGGCTCTGGGGCGGTCTTAGCTCTTATTCTCCTCAGCGTCCAGCCTGGGCCCTCTTTTCAATGAGCCCCTTTATTCCAGTTGGGTCGGGGATTTGTGGCCGTGGCCGCCTTTTATCCGCCTCGCTATGGAAACGCGGACGGTGAGGAGAAAAATGTGCGGCTGAATAAAGGAGGAATCAGCCCGAGGAACGGCTGCACACAAGCATCTGTTACACTCAGAAACTTAGACTATGGAGAACAGCTCCTTCTCCTCCTGCCTCCACAGTCCCACGCTCGGGACAGATCTGTTTCTCACCGCTTTTACAAAGCTTTCAGTTTAGACAAATCAACACTGAACACTTTTCTTTTTGTCTTTTCCTTTTTTTTTTTTTTTTTTTTTTTTTTACAAATGTGCGCCTTTTATCACAATTTTTAATTTAAGTATTTTACGATTTTCACAATTTGACAACTTTTTGAAGCGTAAACGCAGAGCTCTTCTCGTGTATTTAACCATGTTGTATGTTGTATGTGTATGTATGTGTATGTTAACCAAAAATAGAATAAAATATAGATCAACATTGCCAAAAAATGTACAGGTTTATTCTCATATCAGTCGCGAATACTTCTGAAATGTGATGCATTTAGCAATCGATATTAAAAGTACATTTTAAAACACACCATGTAATATTTAAAGAAGATGTAAATAAAAGCATCAGCTAACATAAATGAAAATGTAAAGCTGTTAGCACCACGGCTTAATTGTGTTTGTGCAAAGATAATATATAATGTATTACACGGTAATATTAGGTTATATGTTTTAGAAAAGATTATTTCTAAATCGGCTTATTAGAGTTAACAAAATGTTAAAAATGCAATACATTTACAGCGGTTGTAATAAAAAGGTCAAACCATATAAATGTCTGTGTTTGAGAAAGAAATTACAATTATTTGCAGAATATTATCAACATTTATGTTGGAAAAAAACACAAATAAAATCGCTGAATTAAAAAAATACCTAAAGGTCTGAAATTGGTCTTTAAATGTTCAGAGATGTAATGCAAGCAGCTGCGGTGGCTTCTTCTCCACCTGAGTGAAGCTCTATGGCAGTGTAAAGCTGTAAAGATATACTGTTTTCTTCTCCTAGCTGGACTGTAAATATACTGTAACTCGGTTCTCCTCCCAGCTCCAGCCGTGTGTGTATGAGTGTGTATGTGTGTGTATGTGTGTGCGTGTGTTAGAGCGCGGTAAAGCTCACCTGGTCGTGTGTGAGCTCCTCCTGATCAGCTCTCCTTAGAGAAACTGCAGTCTTTAATGACTTTCTGGTGGCTGCTGGCCTTCTTTTATTTCTGCTAAATGTATGAAAATGTATGCAAATTTAAATCAAGCTTAACCTGGGAGCTCCCGCAATATATTTAATGGAATTTCAGACCAATAAGGGGGACTGTGATGCAGTCTTCTAATGGCAAATATAATTAGGCAGCTAGGTAACCTCTGAAATATGCAGGAGTGGCTTTTTTTTCAGACCTGTCGAGGTTCTTAAAGACCTACGAGCAGAGATTGCTCAGTGTTGACAAGAGAGCCACAAAGATCCCTCTTCGTGTGTGTGTGTGTGTGTGTCTGTGTCTGTGTGTGGACTGGGCAAAAACCCAGCACTGAAAGTTTTGATTATTTTTTGTTATTGGTTTTAATATTAAGGTTATTTTAAAAAGTTCAAATTTTCTGTCTGCTTTGAGCACCTTTTTGATATTTTAATTATTTTCTTTTTTACCACTTTTTGGCTTCTTACAAAATAAAAATACTACACATTAAAAAAAGAAATGTATATCTTGCACCTCGGTCTGTTTTTGGAGAAACAAAAACATGACCAAGCAGACACAAATTGTTAGGTCATTATAGATAAAATAAGAAATTTAGAAAACTCATTTTCCATTAAAAAAGAGAAGAGCTTCCTGTTTCTCTCCACATTTTTGGAGGCTCCTACGGGTTCCCTGATTGGCTGTGACGTGGGGAGCCCCTCGCTCTGATTGGTCGGCGGGCCCGTCGGTCAGCCCCGCGCTGCCGCTCTGGCTCCGGAGTCTGGTGCATGTCAAAGGCTGAAGCCGTCGCCGTCGCCACATTATAACTAGTAGGGGGATCTCCAAGCAAGCATGGCCACAGCTGCCTCCAATCCCTACAGCATCATCAGCTCCAGCTCCATGGTTCACGCGGACGCCTCGGTCATGCAGCAAGGGAGCCCCTTCAGGAGCCACCAGAAGCTCCTCCAGAGCGACTACATCCAGGGCGTGCAGAGCAATGGGCACGCGCTCGGGCACCAGTGGGTGAGCAGCCTGGCCGAGAGCAACCCCTGGTCCACATCGCTTGAGCAGCAGGACGTGAAACCCGGGCGCGAGGACCTTCAGCTGGGCGCTATCATCCACCACCGCTCGCCGCACGTGGCGCACCACTCCCCACACGGCGGCCACCCTGGCGCGTGGGGGACGCCCGTGTCGCACGTCCCCGGCCAGGGCGCCGGCCTCTACTCGCAGACGGGCTTCGGCGTGAACGGCATGCACGGCGCGCTCACGCCGCCACCTCCGCCTCCACCACCGCAGCCTCAGTCTCAGCACGAGCACGGCGGCGACGTGTCCGCGGCGCACCATTGCCACGACCACTCGGACGAGGAGACGCCCACGTCGGACGAGCTCGAACAGTTCGCCAAGCAGTTCAAGCAGCGGCGCATCAAGTTGGGCTTCACGCAGGCCGACGTGGGCCTGGCACTCGGCACGCTCTACGGTAACGTGTTTTCGCAGACCACCATCTGCAGGTTCGAGGCGCTCCAACTCAGCTTCAAGAACATGTGCAAGCTCAAGCCTCTGCTGAACAAGTGGCTGGAGGAGGCCGACTCGTCCACGGGAAGCCCGAGCAGCATCGACAAGATTGCCGCGCAGGGCAGGAAGCGCAAGAAACGGACCTCCATCGAGGTCAGCGTCAAGGGGGTGCTGGAGACGCACTTTCTGAAGTGTCCCAAGCCGGCAGCCCAGGAGATATCCTCCTTGGCGGACAGCCTGCAGCTGGAGAAGGAGGTTGTGCGGGTGTGGTTTTGTAACAGACGGCAAAAGGAGAAAAGAATGACTCCTCCAGGAGAAGCGCAGGGCCACGAGGTTTACTCCTCACACGGGGTCAACACGGACACCTCCTCCTGCCACGATCTCTGACCAAGGACACTCTCCAAACATAAACATAAACAAGGGAGGAGATCTATCTTTTTGTGTTTTCCCTCTCCTGGATGATGGGTCCATTTTCTCCAGCAAAAGTATTATTAATTATTATTATTATTATTATTATTATTATTTAAATAATAGTAATAATGACAATAATAAACATCATCGTTTCCGTTCAACCTGAAGGGCACTGAGAAAGAAAAACTCTTAACAGCATCAACATCAGCAGCAGCTGGTACTACTTCTATTTGTTTTTGTTTCAGATCTCCAGTCTTGTGGGCATTAAAAACGTCTCCAACGTCAGATCTTCAAACGGAAGTCATACCAAAATGGGTTATCGTTTTAATTTTTTTTTTAAATCTTCTCATTATTTTTCATTTGATTACAGCAAAAATGTGCCTATTAAAGTGACCTCCCAGCGCCTTGGTTCTACAAAAATATCTAGAACTCAGCATCAGGTTGTGTAGGCTGTTTGTAGGTGATTTTTCATGTTCAATATTTTCGATATTTTCTGCGTGTTTAGCATGATTCTTTGTTTTAATTCTGCTGGTTTTCTTTAAAATTTCTCACTTTAATTTGCACATATCTTTATTTTTAGTCTCAGAAAGACATTTTGAATCAGGAGCTCAGCTCTACAAGCTCTCCGCAGCCATTTTAAATCTTCATGAGGAACATCTTATATGTTAATATACAGCTCTGGATTTTTTTAAATGATCGTTTGTGTGTTTTTTCTATTTATAAATCTTTGAGTCAGATTAGTATTTTATTTTATAAACTACTGACAACATTTCTGCCAAATGTTAAATTAAAATGTTGTCATTAATTTGCAGAAGTGGCAGTGTTTTAGACCTCGAATAACGCAAAAAAATAAGCTCAACTTCTTATTGGAATTTCTCGAATTCCCTAAAGCCACCTGAATGTAACTGCTGCACCATTTAAGGTGGAACAGGGAATTCCAAATGAATTCAAATATGATCAAGTTTAGTCGTTTTTAACAGCAAAGCTCAAGTAAAAAAAAACTATATGTGCCCGATTTCTACACCATTCCTCCAAACTGCCCTTGAATGACTTTATACCAAACCTGGGCCTAAAATTCAACTATCTCGGCTTTGTTTTTGGTCATTCGTCTTCATCTCGATTCCATTCCAGAGGTTTTAATTGTGATATTGAGATCTGTTGAGCTATTTCCTCAGCTGTATATTTATATACAACATCTTCAGAAAGCTTCTCAGATTCTACAGCAATGTTCTCGCAGTCTGCCTTTGTTTGTTGGAGGTTATCTTTTGTTTTTCGAGGTTAAAATGCAGGCCTACAAGACCAAGCACTTGAGAAACGTCCTTCTGTGCAGAGATGACCCTGAGAAGATCAGGCCGGACACTGATGATGCTGAGCTGGGTTCTTCAGTGTCTCTCTATGGACCACATTACTGTGTATTGGATACTAAACCGGAAGCGCGCTATAGCCTATATTATTTTATTCTACACGTTCACTATCTAAAGTTTTATAATCCTCTTATAAATACTCCTCTTATCCGTTTATTTCTGAACTATTTTTTCCAATACTGTACAGTTTTGTATATTACAACCTTTTTGAAGTTATTAATTTAAAAAAACAAAAAACAAAAACAAACAAAAAAATAAAACAAATACCGTTTAGTTATTCATGCACTTAGTGATGTACAAAAAGATATTTTCATTAAAAAATGGAAAAAATAATATTAATAATAATAATGGACGTTTTCGGCGGTCCCTCTTCCCAAAATTCGAGAACAGCTCGAGCGATTATTTATTTTCAGTATAAAAGCTTGTATTATGTTTTTTGGAGCAAACTGTATAATGTATGTTGTAATAAAACAACTTGTTGGTACATTTGTCAGTGATTTATAGATGGAATGTGTTATTATTATATAATTATAATCATATATTCATAATTATTATAAACTGGATATAACCGTTTTACTCTTCAATCGATTTAGACACATGCAATGTGTGTGTGTGTGTGTGTGTTTACAATTTTATCCTTAAATTTTCATTGGCTTCTGTGTAGATAGGATATAAACTGTATATTTTGTTTTTAATTGTTTCTACAATATGGACTGAACCGTATTTTAGTATATATTAGGTTTAATGAATGATGAAAATAATCTGATCTCCACATTTGTGGAATTTTATTTTGTCTGAATGAAGAGAAAATGGCCAAAAATTTATATTTTTCTCCTCGTTCTAACAGAGGCCCTGTGCCTTCAGCTGTTTGTTTGTTTGCGTGAGAGAGAGAGAGAGGAGAGAGAGAGAGAGAGAGAGAGAGAGAGAGAGAGAGAGAGGCCTTGAATTGCAGAGCCTGACTGGAATACTAATTCAGTCTAATATATGCATTTCCTCAGTCTGCAACTTTCAATGACCATGGGGAGGAAACACACACACGCACACACACGCACACAGAGCTTAACTCAGTTTACAGGAGAACACTGCTGAAAGAAAAGAAAGAAAAGCAGAAAATCAGCAGCTGTTTCAGTCCTGCTGCTGTTTTTGCCTGAAAACCTTCCTATTTACATAAACTATCATCTAATATACAGCAAACAATAGTGATCAATAACAACAATAATTCTAAATGTATTATTTATAATTAAAACAATGTGTTATTATTATATTATTATTATATTATTACTACTACTACGCCTTATATTACTATACATTCTACTTATTATTATATTTCTCAAGTGTTGTTTTAAGAATTAAAACGTAGCTATTTATCTATAAATTATTATTATTGTTATTATTATTATTATTATTATTATTATTATTATTATTATTATTATTATTATTATTATTGTTATTATTGTTATTAATAATAACAACAACAATAATAATAATAATAATAATATAAGAACAATAATAGTAACCTTGTATTTGGACGCCTATTATATATATATGTATAGGGTCAGACCAGTTTCAGGGTTTATTGACCCTCACCCTCATGCTCTTTTCACCAATTTGTCTCGCAGTTTCCACTTCGCCACGTGGGGGCGCACAAGCTCTCATAAAACACTGTTTACCAAAAATCACACACTCACATGCACACACACATACACTCACACTCCTGACAGTTCAGAAGCCCAGCAGCAGCAAGAGGGAGTAGGGACCAATACAATAATACTGCTGATCTGGACTGTCGTTGTTTATTTGACAACACTAATATTATTAACAGAAATACATCAGGTGATTCTGGGTGAGTTTTGTTATCTAGTACCTGAGCTATCCTGGAATAAGGTCAGTATTAACAATTAACATCAAGTATCTGCTTCAGCTAATCAATAATTAATTTATTAAATCAGGTGAGCTGCTGGAGGTATTTAACACATCCATACAACATCTGCAGAGCAGCAAGAACTTGTGAGTAGGTTATTCTAACCTATATATCAATAAAGATATTCAAACAACAGACAATATATTCATTACAAAAATAATGAGAAAATATTTCTGTAGATAGAGAGATGGATGGATAGATATATGAAAAGATATAGACAGAGAGACAAGAGTCAAACAGAGAGATAGATGGTTTGACAGACAGATATGACTGATATATTATTATATATATATATATATATATATATAAACAGACAGATGACTCACATGATGGTGGTGTGTTGAGTAGCAGGGCTGCTGGAGATTTTAAACATTATGTTAGCTCACTGTCCATTCTGTTAGTCACAGCTACCTTGTAGGTGTAAAGTTGAATGAACTATTATCTGTACACCAGTGACATTAAGACATTAAGTGACATTAAGGTCTTGTACTAGCACAGCACCCTCTAACACACCACCACCTCATCAATGTCATTATAGTGCTAATGATCCATTACCCAAATAATACGTGCTCTGTGGAGGTCATGATAATTGAAGAACAGGGTGAAAGGAGGCTAATAAAGTACGCAGAGAAACCGATGGACCACTGTCTGTAATTGTAGTACTATAAAGTGCACCTATGTGGTCAGTGGAGCTATTAAAATGCACAATGAGTGTAGATAAAATGACGTAGTTTCAATGTTATGGTAGACTGGTGTATGTTTAAAACAGTTTGTTAAATCCAGTACAGTTTGGCTTATGCAAAAGAATGAGCTTAAATTACCACGTTTAGTCACTGAAATCTACTTTTGATTTCATTCCTCCTCTTTTTACAATGTGGTGAGCACAGAGATTATAGATGGTTCTAGATATTGGCTGTTTTTGTTCCAGCAGGGGATGCTAATGTTATTAATAGCATTTTCTGGCTGTAAAAACCTGCTGTTTAGATGTTCAGATTTGATGCTCAGTGTTATGACTGGCTCACAGTGCAACTTCCTCCTTGTTTCATGTTAAATTTAGCTTTCAAACTCATTGGTTGAGCACAGACTCAGTTCCCCTATTGCAAACACTCCCAGGGATATTATTTTCTTTCTTTAAAAGTCTCTTTATGGAATCCTGCTTGTTTATTAAAGGGGCAGAAAGTAATTCAGGGATCAAAAAAACATTGAAATTCAATAAAAAATTTTTTTTAATTACATTAACATACCTACATTAAAAGATATACTAGTGCATCTCCAAAAATAGAATCTTGCAGAAAAAGTGTGTACCGGTACTTAATTCTAAAATCTAAACTATCAAATATTTCATATTAATGACACATAAACTTTATATTTTTAGAATATAAAAAACTTTTTAGATGAAAAAAAATGCTTTAATGTTGATACTGTTTGAATAGTAATTAAATATTCTAATAATATGAGATTCTGGATTTCTAACTGTGATGAGCTATAAAACAAATTGATTAACAGTAAAAACAGGCTTGACATAATTAACAAAATATGACAGTTTACCTTTAACGATGAAAATGTCATAAAATAAAGTTTTAATACTTAACATTTTTCATTTGAGAAGGCTGTAGGGTTATTGTAAGACTATTTAACTTATAATAAGACATTTCTTACATTTTTCTAAGAAATTGTATTAAGCAAATGATCTCACTACATTGGCAAGTAGTCATATAAGTTGAAAAGTTTTATGATAATGCTTAAAATGGGAACATGTAGGTATTTCAACTTGATTTGCAAATGTTTCTTGGCTAAGGTATTGTATGCTGAAGTACATATTGCTCTAGAATAAATGTAGGCATGTAGACAAATGTTCAGCACATCTATAGACCTCATGAATGTGATGAAGAGGACGATGGATGATCTACAAGCCATCAAACAAAGCAGAGCTGCTTGAATTTTGGCATAAAATTGAGTGGAGATCATGAATAAATCAGGTTTATTCCACCAAATATTGATTTCTGGACCTTTCCAAAAGTAAAACTTCTAGTATAGATCTAGAATCTTCCACAGTTTTGTGATTTCAATGGTCAACACACCTGGTTCAATTCATATGAGCATAGAAATCACTAAACTTCTTGACACCAGCACTCCAGAACTAAATCTGAAGGACCACATCTATAGTTTTTGTATAAAACATGTAAAACTAAAGGAAAGTTTATTTTAGAATTAAGGTCCATCTGAGGATGTGGTTGATGGAGGTTTCCAAAGGAAGACATACTGTATGCAGACCTTGTGCCTGAGTGATTGTGCAAGTGTAGCTTGGTGGGTAAATACACGAATTTTTAATATGCCTTAGTATGTATTGTGCAGAGTCTATATGGAACTGGTAACTGGTGGCTAAATTTGGTCACCTGGGGAGGCTCATGTTGATGTATGGTACCAGTCAAACATTTGGATACACCTTTTCATTCATTTTTAATTTTTTTTCTACATTGCAAATTAACATTGAACTCATCCAGATTATTCATTCATTCATTCATTATCACATCCGCTTAATCCTTAACAGGGTCGCGGTCATCCAGATTATGAAGGAATAAAATGAATCATGTAGTAAATTTAAAGTTTTAAACAAACCAAAATATGTTTTAGATTTTAGATTCTTCAAAGTAGACACACAACTGATGATCTCAAACACATTGAGAGGGCAAGAAATGCAAGTAACTCAATTAACTCTTGACAAGGCACAGCAGTAACTGAAAGCCATTCCAAGTGACTACCTCATAAAGCTGATTGAGAAAATGCCAAGAAAGCTGTCATCTAAGCAAGAGGTACCTACTTTAAAGAAAATATATCTAAATGCAGTGGGGAAAAAGTATTTGGTCAGCCACTGATTGTGCAAGTTCTCCTACTTAGAAAGACGAGAGAGGTCTGTAATTTTCATCATAGGTATACAGTGGTAACCCTACTTACGAGCATTCAATACAAGATTCTAATACTTACATTTAAAGCACTTACTGGTCTGGCACCCCTTTATCTAGCTAATCTCCTTCACCGTTTTGTCCCCACTCGTAGATTAAGATCATCTGATACTGGTCTCCTGGTTGTCCCCAGATTTAAGCTTGTCACCATGGGTGGTTGGTCATTTAGTGTGGCTGCACCGACACTCTGGAACTGTCTTCCTCTCTCTCTCCGTCTATCATCATCCCTAAACACTTTCAAAACGCAACTAAAGACTCACCTGTTTACTCAATATTTCCATTCAACTTAACCTTAGTGTGTTGTGTGATTTGTCTATATGTTTTCCATTTTTTGTTGTCAGTTTTATTTTTATTTTTTATTTTTTTTTTTTTTTGTTTACCTATTCCACCTCTATGTAAAGCGTCCTTGGGTTTCTTGAAAGGCACTATATAAATGGAAATTATTATTATTATTATCCCTACTAACGAGTATTCCAGGTAACGAGTCGAGATCTCTGAATATTTTTGTTCCAGGTAACAAGTAACATTCCAAGTAACGAGTAGCGTAAAATTGTTCAACTATGCCAAACCGCTAGGGGCGCTGTGGTCGTAGCATCCCCTAGATGCTACCGTAGAAGAAGAGGTCAGTCAATACCTTTGACCGAAAGTGAAAGTGCTAGTGAAGCGATGCTAAGGTAGCAAAAGGTAGTGAACAAGAAATTTTACTTTTACTTTTCATATGATAAGTGTAACCATGCCATTCACGTACGCCCGTCCTCCTCTCCTCCTTAGCTGCCAGCCTATAGGCTGTATACACGAGCACCGTCGATCTCCCTCTCCTCAGCGGCCAGCCTACAGGAGCGCCATCAGTCTCCCTCTCCTCAGCGGCCAGCGTACACGAGCGCCGTCGTCGTCTCGCTTATTTAAAAAAAACCCATATCAACACATTATATAGCATATTAAAGTATACTGTATATTGGCCGGCTGACACGGATTAATCACTTTTACATGTATTGTTATGGGGACAATGCATCCAGCTAACGAGCAAACCAGCTAACGAACTCGGCTCCTGCACGGATTAAACTCGTAAGTATCGTTACCACTGTACTTCAACTATGAGAGACAAATGAGAAAAAAAATCCAGGAAATCACATTGTAGGATTTTTAAAGAAATAAGTTGTAAATTATGGTGGAAAATAAGTATTTGGTCAATAAACAACCAAAGAGAATTCTGGCTTTTACAAACCTGTTAGTTCTTCTTTAAGAAGCCCTCCTATTCTGCACTAATTACTTGTATTAATTGCACCTGTTTGAACTTGTTATGTCTATAAAAGGCAACTGTCCACACTCTAAATCAATCACACTCCAAAAAGCTTTCTAAGGACAACAGGGACAACATTTTAGACCTGCACAAGGCTGAGATGGGCTACAGGATAATAGGCAAGCAGCTTGGTGAGAAGGCAACAACTGTTGGCACAATTATTAGAAACTGGAAGAAATAAAAGACGACTGTCTGGGGCTCCATGCAAGTCTCACTTCATGGGGTAAGGATGATTTTGAGAAAGGTCAGGAGTCAGCCCCAAACTATACAGGAGAACTTGATCAATGACCTGAAGAGAGCTGGGACCACAGTCTCAAAGAGAACCATTAGTAACACACTATGCCATCATGGTTCAAAATCATGCAGGGCATTCAAGGTCCCCCTGCTCATGCCACCACATGCCCAGGCCCATTTCAAGTTTGCCAATGACCAGAGGAGGCATGGGAGAAGGTCATGTGGTCAGATGAGACAAAAATAGAGCTTTTTGGTACTCAAGTCCACTCGCCATGTTTGGAGGAAAAAGAATGCTGAGTTGCATCCTAAGAACACCATACCTACTGTTAAGCATGGGGGTGGAAACATCATGCTTTGGGGCTATTTTTCTGCAAAGAGGACAGCACGACTGATCCGTGTTAAGGAAAGAATGAACGGGGGCATGTATCATGAGATTGTAAGCCAAAACCTCCTTCCATCTGTAAGGGCATTGAACATGAAATGTGGCTGGGCCTTCCAGCATGAAAATTCTCCCAAATACTCTGCTCGGGCAGTGAAGGAGTGGCTCCGTAAAGGTCCTGGAGTGACCTAGACAATTTGTGGAGGGAACTGAAAGTTTGTGTTGCCCAGCAAAAGCCCCAAAACATCACTGCTGTAGAGGAGATTTGCATGGAGGAATGAGCCAAAATACCAGCTACAGTGTGTGCTTACTAAATAATTACAGATGTATTTCTCCGTAGTTTGGATGACTTTAGTATTAAAATACAATGCAGACAATTTTTAAATAATGACAAACCACTGAATGTCCAGAAGGTGTCTCCAAACCTTTGACTGGTACTGTACAATTAAGAAATATAATCCAATGCGATATATGTGAGTTGCAAAAGTATGTGAACCTCTAAGATTAGCAGTTAAGTTGAAGGTGAAATTAGAATGAGGTGTTTTCAATCAATGGGATGACAATCAGGTGTGACTGGGCACCCTGTTTTTTGTTGTGTTTTTTTTTTTTTTTGTAAAGAACAGGCATCTATCAAAGTCTGCACTTCACAACACATGTTTGTGGAATTGTATGATGGCACAAAATAAATTTCTGAAGACGTCAGAAAGAGAGTTGCTGATGGTCATCGGACTGGAAAAGGTTATAAAACCATCTCTAAAGAGTTTGGATTCCACCAAGCTACAGTGAGACAGATTGTGTACAAATGAAGGAAATTCAAGACCATTGTTACCCGCCAAAGGAGTGACCCACCAAAAAAGATCACTCCAAGAGCAAGGTGAGGTTATAAAGCACCCCAGAGCAACTTATAAGTAATTGAAGGCCTCTCTCACATTGGCTAATGTTAATGTTCATGAGTCCACCATCAGGACATCACTGAACAACAATGGTGTGCATTGCAGGGCTGCAAGGAGAAAGCCACTGCTCTCCAAAAAAGAACATTGCTGCTCATCTGCAGTTTGTTAAAGATCACATGGACAAGCCAGAAGGATATTGGAAGAATGTTTTGTGGATGGCTGAGACCAAATCATTTTAGTTTAAATGAAAAGCGTTACGTTTGGAGAAAGGACAACACTGCATTCCAGCATAAGAACCTTATCCCCTCTGTGAAACATGGTGGTGGTAGTATCAAGGTTTGGGCCCATTTTGCTGCATCTGGGCCAGGACGGCTTGTCATCATTGATGGAACAATGAATTCTGAATGATATCAGAGAATTCTAAAGAAAAATGTCAGAACATCTGTCCATGAACTGAATCTCAAGAGAAGGTGGGTCATGCAGGACCCTAAGCACACAAGTTGTTCTAGCAAAGAATGGTTAAAGAACAGTTACCTGAAACATGTAGTTGTGGTTGTTGCTGCAAAAGGGGGTAACACCAGACACTGAAAGCAAAGGTTCATATACTCTGCCACTGACAAATATGTCATATTGGATAATTTTCTTACAGTAAATAAATAAATTATCAAGTATAACATTTGTGTGTCATTTGTTTAACTGGCTTCTGTTTATCACTTTTATGACTTGTGTAAATATCTGATGAGGTTTTAGGTCATATTTATGCAGAAATATAGAAAATTCTAAAGGGTTCACAAACTTTCAAGCATCACTGTATGTGTACCCTAAAATTTGATTATTTGCTTTATTCAAAGTCTGAAAGCATTTTTTTTATTCTTTTTACCAGATGTTTATTTTCTGTAAATTAATGCTCTAAATGAGAATATTTTCATTTGGAATTTGGTAGAAATGCTGTGGGTAGTTTTATAGAAGAGTAAAATGATAATTTGACTCAAACTCAGAATTACAAATAGCAAAAGCAGAGAAATAGACTGTTCATCTACTGCAGATTCTTTAAGCATGAATAGGCCTTAAACCAGCAATAGTCAAAGCACGGTTTTCAGCATCTGTGTAATGTATGATATGTGAGTATTTGCGGCATGAAAATCTTTGCAACTAAATCACTACCTCAATGATATCTTCATTGGAAACAGCAGGCTGATCACTCTTTGTCCTATATGTTCCACGTTAAGTCATTATCTATGCTACTCACTCCATTAATTTTGCTGGTTTTATTAGCCAAGTGTTCTGCCTGCATCTGTACTGTTGACAGGCATTTCCGAAAGCTAATCTGACAGCTAATGACTTCATTAAGTGCAGCACATTAATTGGCTTACTTCAGGGGCTCATCTTTAATTGGCATAAATAGATTCACACCTGAGCGCCTGTCTTCAGCTCGAGCTGGAGTACAAAGAGGGACGAATCCGTACATCAGACACGTCCGATCTGAGTGAACGCTGCACAGGGTAAATAAGCAGGCTCAGAAAAAGCCAAAAGTACAGCAGTAGAGCCCAAACATAAACAGTGGAGTGCATGCTAGGACGTTGGAGAAGACATTAGAGGGTAATTAATGTGATGAGGGCTGAAATAAAGAGTAACGTGTGACAATGCAATTAACATTACTGTTTACCTCGCCATGCTGCCACCAGTGGCCCTCAACCAATGCTGCTGTTTTAATCCACATGACAGTAGAGAAGTCTGGATGTGTGAAGCAGTGAAACAGCTGTGCTGGTGTTGAATGGGTCATCTCCCCAGAGCCAGGCCAGCCTGTGCAACAGAAATCATCTGAGCATTCTCATTTCTACAATATTATACAATTATTTTACTTATTTCTAGAAATTTGAACTTTTTTCCCTATTTTGCTCCAAAACGTATTTTAAATCTAATTTACCTATTGAATATTCAAATTTTCAGAATGTTATGAGCTTATTATAAGACGATTTTAAGTAGAACTGTACAATCATATTGATATTAATCTTAATAAAAGGTTTCACAGAAGGGTTCTTTGAATGATGCCTTAAAAGAACCATTTTTGTTCCTTAAATAATCTTCTAAAAGGCCTGTTCCTTTATATTAACATTTTCTGTAAATATGTACGAGTGTGAAGAACATTTTGAAGCTTTAAAGAACCTACACGGTTCTTCACCAAGTGAAGGTTCTCCCTAGACCCTTTAAGTCTAGATTCTTTAAACTTCAGAAAGGTTCTTCACATTTGCAAATATCATTTACAAAGTGCTTCTTTAAAGAACCAGCCTCTAAAAATGTAATTAATGGGAAAAAAGTGGTTCTACTATGGAAACTATAACTAAACATATATTTTTGAGAGTGTACTTGTATCAAAATGTTATATTTTGTGACTATCAGTTTATAATTCATTGTTTACATAGCTTTGTGTTGCTTTTAAACATCTGACCACTAGATGGCAGTGTTGTAATCTATCTTCAGCCATCAGACTCCTCCACTCCATCAGGAACAAGAAATGTAAAGATGCACCACTGACAATTTCTCTAAAAGTACACAGTAAATCTGCCAATGTTAAATCAACACTATTAGAGTGAAATTAACACAGAGGGTGTTGAAATGTAACACTCCCAGTGTTAATTTAACTCGAATAGTGTTGATTTAACACATGCAGATTTACTGTGTAGATTTAAAATATCACAATATATCATATTACTTGTAGTATCAAAATATATAACTCCTGCATCATGATTAACATCTCTCTCAATGTATTTGCAGATAATTGAACTTATTTAAAGCAAAAATCTTGATTATGTCCAAATACAGAGATCATTTTAATGAATAAAATGAATGAAAAAGTTTCTAATTATGTGACAAGTTAGCTCCTAATAAGATTATAATCAAGCAAAATGGACACAACTGTAAATGGAAAAATTCATTGAACAGTAGTAGCCAGTTGTATTTCCAATTCAGAATAAAATCTGAGTTTGTATTCTTCAGCAATTACAATCAGCAAAGCCTATACACTCCCAAGTGGCCAGTTTATCACACTTACCATATACACCATCTATCTGCTGGTCCAGTGTTTCTTCACCAAAGATATTAAAACTTTGTTTCTATTTGCTTCAGTAACAGCCACAACTCTTCTGAGAATACTGGATACTAGATGTTAGAACACTGTTGTGAGGATTTGATTGTATTCAGCCATGAGAGCATTAGTGAGGTCAGTTACCAATGCTGGATGATGAGTTCTGGATGTCCCAAAACATATCCCAAAGTTCCATCACTTCAGAGAACACAATTCTACTCTACAACTCAGTGTTGGGCTTTATTCTCCTCTCGATGATGCTCAACACAGAGCAAAGACCTTAGGCTTTTCACTCAAGTACTATCTGGTCAGTGATGGTCTTATTGTGGCCTCTTTCCACAGATGAGCTACATTCTGTAACTGTAAACACACTGGTCACTGTCTGTAGGAAACTGGTCACTGTCTGGGGAAACACTGCCATCTAGAGGTCACAACTAGCTCTTGCAAAAGTGAATGCCTCTTCCATGCACACATTAATATTATGTATTGATTAAAGACCAGATATTTAATAAAGTCCACATATTTTCTAGTTTAGCCAGGTAACTTAAGCTGAATATCAAAGCTGTCCAAAGGGCGAAGAACAGCAGGATGCAATAACCCTATTGGTCAATCCTCAACACTGGGCTCAAGCTATCTGGCTAACTTATTTGTTTGTAGAATACCACCAAGGTAGCAATTCCCCAAAGCAGGAACTCTTATTAACCCAGATAACCAAAAACAAGCCTGTGAAATAAGAAAATAGTTAAAGAACATTCCTATTTATTGACCATTGCTCAACTTTTGGCTCAAGTTTACTGAGAAATCCTGCATTAGATAATTACCCCCCGGAGTGTAAACGTGGATTAAATTGAAATTCTAAACACTGTTAGCACTGCAATTTAGTCTAAAAGGATAGATCAGTATTACTCCAAACATAATACAGAAATAAATGCTAAAAAGTGAGACTAAAATGTGTGGTATGCACAATGCTAATGTTTGGGTTTTTGTTCAAGACCAGCAGCAGTGACAGAAATTCTCAATTGAGAATGTCAAGTACAGTCAATAATAAAATAATCTTCATTAATGACTTTCATCTAGCTATTTAATGTAGTGAATGATTCATTTTGGAATTCAAGTGTTCCTGGACACGACTCACTGACCAGGTCTTTCAGGTCAATTCATTCCTGAGTGTTTAACAAAGCAGTTTAGTGGTGTAACGTTACACCTGCCTCTGCTCTGCCTAGTGGACACACTTAACGTTAGGCTTAAATGATCTAGACAACACACATTCACGGCTTTGTTAAACAGCCTTCCTCTCTAAGGCTGTCTACCATATACTGTCTGGTCTGTACTTTACCCAGATGTAGACTTGGTAAGACATGTATGGATTCTAAATTTAATTTCTGTAGTTAACGATAATGCTAGCGAACACTAGAACTCCACCTAAAAGCACAGTCATTTCTTTAAAAATTCATCATAAAACCTGCCTCAACCCACTCAAACCTCAACTACATCTTCAAGGTCTCACAGACTAGTGGATGTGTTTTAGGGCACATTATGACTTACTGTGTGAGCTTTAAACAATGGCAAAAACTTGTGTAGCTGAATGCTGCATCAGCCATGATCTTAGAGCAGCAAGTGCTAGATTCAGTTTTAGTGACTGAGCTTCACAAACACAGAGGAATCTGATCCAAGATCAGTCTTCTACCAGTCCTGCTGCTGACTGTAGTGGTGAGGTGGTTTTATTCACTTTTATTAGTTCACAGCAGGTCATATTATGTCCTAAATCACATCCACTAGTCTGTGAGACCTTCATTAACATATGGATGAAATTTGAATAACCCCATCGTACCTGGAGTGATAGAGCCTACTGAGTTGCTGCTCACACCCTGTGGAACTCTCTCCCCAAACATATCCATGATTCTTCTGATCTCTCCACTTCCAAATCTCTCCTAAAAACTCACCTCTTCAGATCTGCTTTTAATTTATGTTTTCATGTACCTTCTTTTATTTGTTTTAATCAAATAATAATTTTTACTTTGTATTGTAAAGCGTCTTTGAGTGTCATGAAAAGCGCTATACTAAATAAAATGTATTATTATTATTATATTTGAATATTTGTTAATATTTTAACAAATTACTGGGATGTTTAGGTGACAATTCAGGTCTAAAGTGTGTTAGCACGAATATGTGTCTTACTACTTCTAAAATGAAGAAGGAAAATATGGACTCCAAACATGCTTTGACCGATCTGTAGTTTGGGAAGCTTCCCTTAAATGTTTGTGTTGATACTCATCATGTTAAAAATGACAGCACAGACAGGATTTGATTAAATTCTATTAATGCTGTAGGTTCACAAAATATTTATTTGCAGTCTCAGCCAACAAAGTTGCAGAGTCTTGTGCAAAATTGACAGAACAGACCTTGTATCTATTCATTGTCCATTTGATCAGCTACCCTGACCATATCGTTGCACTTTGTAGTTCTACAATTACAGACTGTAGTTCATCTGTTTCTCTGTATACAGTACTATGTTAGCCTCTCTTGACCCTGTTCTTCAATGGTCATGACCATCACATGGAAGTAACCCTGGTGGGGGTGTGCTAGTGTGCGTTATGCTAGTACAAGTGGATCAGACAGAGTTGATGTTTTTAACACCTGAGTCACTGCTGAAGTGAAAATAGTGCACCCATCAAAACTATCCAGCCGACAGTGTTCTGTGAGCACCAGTGAAGGACTAGAGGACCAACACAAACTGTGCAGCAGCAGATGAGCTAGTTTCTGACATTAGATCTACAAGATGGACCAATAAGGTAGATGTGTCTAATAGTGTAGACAGTGCGCTGTGTCCTCCTAGGTCCAAAATCAGCTTTAAATAAGGTATCTGACTTAATATTAAATTTGGCTGACTCCCCTGCTCATCTAAGCTCATCAGCTAAAAA
>BRDA01002810.1:20177-44605 GCA_036984385.1 Crenuchus spilurus | reverse complement strand
TCTCCAAACATTACACTTTTCATTTAAACCAAAAAGTTCTGTTTTGGTCTCATCCGTCCACAAAACAGTCTTCCAATAGTCTTCTGGCTTGTCCACGTGATCTTTAGCAAACTGCAGACGAGCAGCAATGTTATTTTTGGAGAGCAGTGACTTTCTCCTTGCAACCCTGCCATGCACACCATTGTGGTTCAGTATTCTCCTGATGGTGGACTCATGAACATTAACATTAATTCATGTGAGAGAGGCCTTCAGATGCTTAGAAGTTACGCTGGAGTCCTTTGTGACCTCGCTGACTATTACACGCCTTGCTCTTGGAGTGATCTTTGTTGGTCGACCACTCCTGAGGAGGGTAACAGTGATCTTGAAGTTCCTCCATTTGTATACAATCTGTCTGACTGTGGATTGGTGGAGTCTAAACTCTTTAGAGATGGTTTTGTGAGCTTTTCCAGCCTGATGAGCATCAACAACTCTTTTTCTGAGCTCCTCAGAAATCTTTTGTTATGCCATGATACACTTCCACAAACATGTGTTGTGAAGTGCAGACTTTGATACATCCCTGTTCTTTAAATAAAACAAGGTCCCAACTCACACTTGATTGTCATCCCATTTATTGCAAACACCTAATTTACCTTCTACCTCTAATTTCACCTTCAAACTAACTGCTAATCCTAGAGGTTCATATACTTTTGCCTCTCACAAATATCACATATTTGATCATTTTGCTCAATAAATAAATGACCGAGTATAATATTGTGTCTCATTTGTTTAACTGGGTTCTCTTTATTTACTTTTATGACTTGTGTGAACATCTGATGATGTTTTAATTCATATTTATGCAGAAATATAGAACAATCTAAAGGGTTCACAAACTTTAGATAGATAGATAGATAGATAGATAGATAGATAGATAGATAGATAGATAGATAGATAGATAGATAGATAGATAGATAGATATGTAAACAGAGTCTTGTTAATTTTTTAAGTCGGATTTTGTCTCTTAATGAGGTTTAAATATATAAATACATTCATATGTAAATAAATTACCACAGTGCAGAACTCTGTAATTAAAACATTTTGCATGAATATTCATAGGCATGTATATGTACACTTTTAAATAAGTAAGTTTTATATATACACGTTTTTGCTGTTGAGTGGGCGTGGCTTGTGGCCTGACGTCACAGGCGTGTATAAAAGCTACAGCTGTGTGTTTAATCTTGCGCTGTGAGCGGCTGCAGATCAGGGCGCGCGCGCTCCACAAACAAAGACCCGCACAGCATCAGCATCCTCCTCCTCCTCTTCTTCTTCTTCTTTTCCTCCTCCTCCTCCTGCTCCCTCAGTGCACAAAGCCTCGCGCCAGCAGCATGACGGCCAACGGCAGCAGCAGCAGCAGCGACATGCTGAAGATCCAGTTCGGCCTCATCAACTGCGGCAACAAATACCTCACAGCCGAGACGTTCGGCTTCAAGATCAACGCTTCGGCCACCAGCATGAAGAAGAAGCAGATCTGGACGCTGGAGCAGAACGGCGACGACTCCAACATGTTCTTCTTAAAAAGCCACCTCGGGCGCTACATCGCCGCCGATAAGGACGGCAACGTGACCGGCGACAGCGAGACGCCCGGCGAGGACTGCCGCTTCATCATCACCGCGCACGACGACGGCCGCTGGTCCCTGCAGTCCGAGCCGCACAAGCGCTACCTGGGCGGCACGGAGGACCGGATCACCTGCTTCGCGCAGACCATCTCCATGGCTGAGAAGTGGAGCGTCCACATCGCCATGCACCCGCAAGTCAACATCTTCAGCCTCACCAGGAAGAGGTACGCGCACCTGAGCGCCAAGGACGACGAGATAGCCATCGACAGGGACGTGCCATGGGGCGTGGACTCCCTCATCACCCTGGTCTTCCAGGACCAGAGGTACCACCTGCAGACCTCCGACAACCGCTTCCTCAAGAACGATGGCAGCCTGGCCCAGAAAGCCGACAAGACCACCGGTTACACCCTGGAATTCAGGTCTGGCAAGGTGGCCTTCAGGGACTGCGCAGGGAAGTACCTGGCCCCCTCCGGCCCCAGCGGAACCATGAAGTCCGGCAAGAGCTCCAAGGTTGGGAAGGATGAGCTGTTTGTTCTAGAGCAGAGCCACCCTCAAGTAGTGCTGACCGCTGGCAATGACAGGAATGTGTCCACCAGGCAAGGTATTAAGAGTCTGCACTGATTCACTCATTCAAGTGCCATAAAGGTGCGCTTTATGGTCCATTTATGATGGAGTCATCACCATGATTGCCTCTAATGTGTTTTGAATAAATCTATTGCAGTCCTGGTGACAGTCTTTTAACACATGAAAGGAGACTGACTGTAGAGACAGCCCATGATAACATCTGCCTGTAAATCTTTTATAATTAGGTAGAAGTCACCCTTAATTATAGAGACTAGTCTGATCTCCCTGGCTTATGGTGCTTGTGTGGTTATGGTTAAAGCCAGTGGGTGGATCTGCTGAAGGCATAAAGATCCTGCAGCTGCAGAGTCGGTTTGTTCTGCTGAGATTCACGTCTCATGTTGCAAAATGTTGTGCATGTGTTGCCTCACATCTCTGTAAATTGCTATGGAGCAGCGTCCATTTTGTATGGCTGTTCTCCTGAGATGGTGTGTGAACAGAGAAAGTCATTCTCTGGAAATAATCTGCTGTCCAGTGTCAGCAGCGGTCCACGTCTGAATTCCACAAGTATACAGTAATACAGTAAACAGTAATTATGTTAGGAGTGAAAGTGGCCATTAGTGTTCCTCCCCAGAGGACTTGGTCTGAGACAGGGAGGCTAAAACAATGGATTAGACTAAGCTGCTGATTCGGTGAAATGTGAAGAGATGTCATAATGTTTTGATGTGATGTCCCCCCTCCCCCAACACCCCCACCCCCCGTAGCAGCTGATTGAGTAAGATGACGGACAGGGCTGGCAGTGTTGTGGGGGGAGGCTAGCAGGGTGGCTGCTGCGTTTTTGGCACACATTAGTGCCCTCAGGACAAAGATGCCTAGTATCAGCCCTGGTTCACGTGCACTGATGGTGCTGGATGAGGCTGGTGGCAGGGTGTCTGGGGCCAGAGCCAAGAGCCAAGAGCCCAGCAAATTACACGTGGTCCCCACAGGTCAGAATGGAGGAGGCTGGCTGGTGTGTGCCGTCTTTGTTTCTCACAGAGGCTTGGCTTCTTTTCTGCTGTGCTGTTTTTGTGCTTGAGTAAGGCATCTTCTTGCTTCAAAGACGTTATTTTGCCATGAGCTAATTTTCAGGCATCTGGATCGAATTAGGAATTCCATCTCTTGTAGGATCATGTGTGCTTTCTCATTCTCCTGAGATCTTTCTCCCCAGTCGAATGCTATAACCTCTCGAGCACTCTTTTGGCTAACAACTACTGTTTCAGCCATGAAGATTAATGTGCTGGGATATATTGTGGGGCTTTCTTTGTTTCTCCTCCCTGTTTCAGGAGAGTAGTTTTGTGTTTGCAGTGAGGCTGAGAGCTGAAATTCTGCTGGAGTGTGAGGTTGAGGCATGTGCAGGGTGGTGTGGCTGCAGGAGAACAAAGGCAGTAAGATCTGGCCTGGGTTACCCGTTCACCCCAGCGGCTCAGCCTCATAGGCTGCCATGCTGAACAGGACAATGGGGTCTGCCTGAGAGGGCAACCTCCCCTCACGCACACACGCACAAGGCTTTCTCAAGCAGTCTCTGTCACTAAGACTCATCTGTCTGAGAAAGGATTAGGCGTTTTCTCTTGCCGTGGCCTGCTCTTCTTTCTCCTGCAGTGCCGCATGGACCATTCTGTCAATCCACCACGAGTGCGGAAACGATTTTTCAGCTGCTTTTTGTTCTCCTAGCACTGTTTGTTCATTCTGCAGACCAGACAAACGTTCTGCTGAGTAGCTTCTCAGGACTCTAGAAAAAGAGTCTCCACTGTCTAAATAGCACCGCTGATGTTTAAAGCCAATATTTTTTCATTGTGGAACAAATGTCTGGTGTTTAAGCCATCTCCCTCGGGTCTGTGGGCTCTTTTTTTTGCCCACTAGCCCAGTTGCCATGGTGTGGATGGATCGACTGGGTGTCTGTGAGAGCCCTTAGGAATCATTGTGCGTTGGGGGTGGGAGTTTGTCAGCTGCGGAGCCCTTTTCTCCTGCTAGGTAAAGATGAATGGGTTCCTTAAAACATGATCAAGAGCATTTTCCCCTCTTGCCAATAACTAATATAAAACTGGCTTCTTAGTCGCTCTCCCCCACCAATCTTCCAGCCATGTGGTTCTCATCGTGGTCATTTATTTTCCTTGCTCATTCAGGCTCACATATTTCTGTGGAAACTCAATCTTCCTTTCCAGAGGCCAGACGTCTGTGCAGGAATACTCCACCATTGCGTGGAGATGTTGTAGGGGGTTTGCTGAAGCAGGGACATGAAAGCAGTCACAGTAAGGCAGAACTAAAGCAGAGGTAGTCTATGCCCATGTAGCTTTGGAGGATTAAATGAATGTATCTGTAAGACTGTGATTGCCTTCTACGTTGTAAATGAAATGAAAATTGGGGATTGTAGTTCTAGAAAATCAAAACTGGGACCAAAAAATTGAGTGCATGCAATGCAACGAATGTAACTGCACATTTCTTTTCAGAAAACATTACTTTTGACACATTTATTTAGATGTGGGAAGTCCCTGTAACTTCATGACTCACATATGGCGTGTCTATAATGGTCCACAGTGATTGTTTAATGTGCATGCAGTCAGTAAAATTAGTTCTTTTGTTTCGCGCTTTTGGCCCTGTAAACAGTTTAGCCATAAACCGGATGCATTCTCTGGGACTGAGTCACAACTGTTGTCTCCAATTGAGCATCTTGGCATGTGTGATGGCCCCTAATTCCAGAGAAGATTAACTCTGCATGGTTTTTAATGGGCAAGTGGGCTGAAGGAAAAGTTGCTGGGGACACGGTTGAAGTAACCAGTCAAGCCTGAGAGGAAATCTTTGTTAATCTCAGAGATAAGTGTTAAGAACATTTTCTGCTCAACTGGAAATAATGGCCAGATAAAAGGACCATTTTCAGAGAATTTGATAATCTAGATAATGGGATGTGTTCTGTTCTTCTGTCTGACAGGCATGGACCTCTCTGCCAACCAGGATGAAGAGGGTGATCAGGAGACCTTTCAGATGGAGATCAGTAAGGAAACGAAGAAGTGTGCGTTCAGGACCTGCTCTGGGAAGTACTGGACGCTCACAGCTAATGGTGGTCTGCAGTGCACCGCATCTACCAAGTGAGTTTTAGACAACCTTTCATACACGGCACTGAATGTAGCAGAGTTAAGTTACTTTTGCTCCTGTTCAAGGCTAAGGTGGAGGATGTGTTTGTACTGAAACAGTGCTCACTGTTCTTTAGAGGAATCTTTCATGGTAACATTGGTTTCTGTTTTTGTTCACATTGACTTGTATATTGTAACAATGTAACAGTTTCAATACAGATATGTAGGTGTTTAGTGTTAAGTTGTGCATTGTTTTGTGATTATTTGATACTATATGAGTTTTAGGAGGACAGAAGAACATGCATCTTTGCCATTTTAACAACATAATCTGTGCCTTTATAGAGTTTGGTTGCAAAAAGTCACATCCTCCAAAAAGTATTTACAGGAGGAAGAAAAGGTCAAATGAGATTTTAATGGAAGTCAATGGAACCAGATGTTTCTCCAAGTAATTTTGAATCATTTTCTTTTATTTCAGTCATCATGGAATTTACACACAATGTAAAGAGACATTTTCAAATAATGACAGAAACTGGAAAAAAAAGTTGAAATTGCAACAATTACTAAAATTGCAACACCAAGAAAGACATCAGTGTTGCAGATCTGTCAGATGGTCAGTAGAGTCAAATTACAGCTCTCTTGAAGATATTAACACAGATAATTAAATAGAATTTAGAACTCGTATAAATAAAAATAGTTGAATCTGAAAATATGTATAGAATTACACCCTAATGATTTGTCAGAGGGTAAGCCATCTTTTTTTTTTTTTGGCTTGAACGCTTTCTTTAGATAGTGGTGTGTACATGTGTTTCCTTTGTAACCTTGTGAATAAGTCAGAGGTAGAGAAGCAGTGCGGTTTGTGAAGATGGTGCTAACCTGAGGCAACACTGCCTGGTGCTCTGTTTCTAACTCTTAGTCACTGTTTTCATTAACTCATCATCTGAACTGTGACTTGCTAAACAATTTGTTGGACAGTTGGTTAGTGTAATTTATTTCCATTCATGTTTTGGAGAATATTTTTAGTTGATCATGTGCCTTTTTTCTTTATTCGTCATAACAATGTCTTTGTAACCAGGTCTGCCAACTGCCATTTTGATATTGAATGGCGTGGGAAGAAAATTACTCTCCGTGCTGCCAATGGGAAATATGTGGCAGCCAAAAAGAACGGGCAGCTGGCTGCCACCATTGATTCTGCAGGTACGTTGTGACTTTTAACTCATTCTCATGTGCTCGTTCGGCACATCTGGCTGAAAGAAACGACTCAAAAAACCAGACACTTATTTGAAGTTCTTTGGTAACTGTGACATTTCATCACAGTGTGATTCCTCTTGAATTTAGGACTCTCACTGCTTTTCTGTCCTGTTCCTCAGGAGAGTCGGAGGAGTTCCTAATGAAGCTCATCAACAGGCCCATCATCGTGCTCAGAGGAGAGCATGGCTTCATTGGCTGCAGGAAAGTGACCGGTACCCTGGACTCCAATCGTTCCTCTTATGATGTTTTTGGCCTAGTGTTCCGCGATGGGGCCTACAGCCTGCAAGGTGAGGTGCACCACATCTGGTCCTGATCAGAGGGATGGGCATAGCTGTACAGATACGAGGATATTCAAACTTCTTGGTGTTAAATGAGTCATGTATCTTTTTATAATGTTTGAATGTGCAAATCTCATATAATGTTCAGACACAAGCTGATCTTGGTGTAATCACAATGGCAATATTTATATTAAGAGTTTTTTGCCAATTTTTATCCCTTTCCCAATGTAGCAGTAGCCAATTAGCCCATCCCATCAATTAGGACTCTCCCCATCACTTTGCAATGTCCCTGACTCTAGGAGGGGGAAGACGAGCACAAGCCTCCTCCGTTGCGTGTGGTGTAGCCACCGCCTCTTTTCTAACTACCACTGTTACACCATCACTGGGGAGCCAACGTGCTCAGAGGAAAGCGCAGGATTCCCAGCTCTGAAAGGACCAATCAATAGACAGCTGAGCCAGCAGACATTGCAATCTGAAAGTGATTGAGAGAGAGAGCGCCATCTACCCACCCAGAGAGAGCACTGCAAATTTTTTCTCTCTTGGGCCCCGGCTGTTGATGGCAAAAAGCATGACCGGGATTCAAACTTGTGATCCTTTGGCCATAGTATCAGCGTCTTAGCCCACTGACCCACTTGGGGAAAGATTTTAAATGGAGAGTTTGAGTACTCATTGAGTAATCATTTGAGTACAGCAGCTGCCCTTTAATAAATATTTCTAGATGAACAGACCAATAGAAAATAGAAATGCCACAGAAGTGCTTGGAATAAAATCTTGTTACATTAACATGTGGTAACAGCTTTGCCTTCTCTTGTAAAGTAACCGTTTGGACAGTGACGCTATTCTATGAAAGTTAATTTTCAATTAGGACTGTTAAACATGCCAAAGACAATTCTAGTCATACTCTTAATCTCTATAAAAAGATCTCTTGATGTTCCTTGTCTCTGATTAGATTCCACTGGGAAGTACTGGATGGTTGGGAACGAGTCTTCAGTGATCAGCAGCAGTGATACTCCGGTAGATTTCTTCCTGGAGTTCTGCGACTACAACAAGGTGGCCATCAAGTCAAGTGAAGGGAAGTACCTGAGAGGAGACCACGCTGGTGTCCTGAAGGCCAATGCTGATGATCTGGACAGCTCCACTATGTGGGAGTACTGAAAGCACTTGAGTAACCACTGTGGCTTTTTCCCCCTCCCCTAATTTTCCTTTCCATCCTTAATTTTAAATATGATTTCTTCACCACGAGCGAGCACAAGTGGGCGATAAATGGCAGAGAATAACGTGAAGGCACGAGGGTTTCTTTTTTTGCCAATTTGAGATGCTCATTATGGTAGGCATACTAGTACTCCAGCATTCTGGTGCCATAAAATTCAAGCAGTGTTGTGCAGTCTTCATAGACTTAAAACTCAGTGTGCCAGTGCTAAATTTCTGCTAATTATCCAAATTGGTTTAATGTGGTAATACTTTGCATATCATATGATATTTGACTGGAATGAAAATTGATAAATGGGTCTGAGTGAGGGTATATGCCCAGCACATTTACGAGGAGCCCTTGTCTCACAGGGTCGCTGTATCTCCTCTGCTGTTTCGATTCCAATCCCGTTCCCTCGTCTTTGCACAATTCGTAAGAGCCTCTCTTTAAACGTGTTGAACTGTAGGAGAATGTTCTGTATACTGATGCCTTGTGAAACCCTGTGAGTCTCGGCTTCGTGGTCATTGCCCCTTTTCCGCCATATTGCCAAGTCTTAGAATCCCAGTGACCACAAAAAATTAATGGCAATATGGTCATTAATGGTAACTGTATGAATGTTGGATTTATGACTGTCTTGCCATACACTTGACACATTATGAAGTGAGTTCTTCAACCACTGGAATGAGTGTCCTGTTCTCAGCAGTGATGATGCCAATGCTGACCTGTTTGATATCTCTGTCCTGACGTATGGCTATTCTCTTGTGTGTAAAACAGTGTGTACTGGATTTTTTTCTGCTTGTGCCATTAGAATTCAATTCCCTGTTTAAGGAAAAAAGAGAACTGGACGTATAGATATGTGAAGGCACATTACAGTCCCTCATCTCAACTTGTGTTCCAAATCCTGAAATCACCAAACGAGGGAGAAATGTTAAAAGAAAAAGATAAACGTCTGCAACTAAACGGTCGATTGTCGTAAGTATAGATGTGGGAGTGATGATGATGATGATGATGATGATGTTGCAGGTTCAACACGATATTTATGGTAAATTAAAACCTTCCTTCTGCTTGATCCGGACGGGTCACGGTGGAATAGTCTGTGTTCACTGCACACATTTAACTGGCATGGCTTCATCTGGAAATGCACAAAATCTTTCACTGGAAAAGTATCACTTAACTGTTCTGTTTTGATTTGAAAAGGCACAGACATTATCATAAACCTTCATATGTGGTCTGGACTAATAAGAGTGATCTTAAAGCTCAATACTAGGCAGAAGAACAACTCGCCTGTGATCCTTAACAACTGTGTTCTAAACAGGTGAACAGCACCTTCTGTATAAAGAAACAAAAACGTCTAACAAGATGTAAGTGCAGATGGTCAGATGTGGGGTAACTGGTGCTCATATCTTTGATTTGCACATCTAGCCAGCCAGAACAGTGCAGCTTATTGTACGGCTCAGAGTGAAAATTTGCATAGAATTTTCCTTTCGAGTGAGTTTCACGTCCTCTGTCCACATATTAGGGTTTGAGATTGCTGAGCTACATTAGTCTCCTGCATACTGTATATGGGAATGGTAATGACTGTGCCTTAACTTAGAGTATATGGTCATACTGGAAATAAAAAAGCATTCCACATCTATACTTTGTAAAACTTTACAGACTTCCTTTTTATATTGTTTTGATATTATGGTTGATTTTTTTTCCTCATGTGCCATGGGTACAAACGAAATACAATAATAAATTTGAATATGAAACTGTCTGGATTGGTCATTTGCTCCCATTGCTTTGTGCAGAACATGAAAACGTGGGCTTCTTCAGAAAGTCGTTAATTAAAGCTGTTTGGGAAGGAGCTGTAACCCACATTTAAAGTGGCCTCTAAATTCACTGAGGTATGACTACACCTTCCTGAGTTTATTTTGGAAGCCTATCCCCTTAAGCCCAGAGGTCAGGGGGAGAGGAGAGTCTCCACAGGGGCTGAGATTGCTCCTGAGAGCAGTTTTTGGCTTTCCTGACCACTTTTCTGTCCATCAATGAGGCCTTTGTGCTGCTGTATTGCTGGAGAAGCCGTTTTTGCACACCGATTTCTCTCCCATCTTTCAGTTATTGCAACACAACAAAGCTTATTCGCTGCACTGGAAGGGCCTTAAAATGATGAACTAATGGAGGACTGTTATCCAGATACAACACAAATAAAGAACCATAATTATCTTCATTACTGATGGGTGTGTGCTCAACAAAACACTACAGATCCTGTTCATAGAGTTAAAACTACCCCAACAAAGAGACATTGCTGTTTTCAATATGGCGGCTTCCTCTCCTCCCCCTGCAAGAGTCCTAACCCAATAAGGAGGCACTCTATGTTAGCATGGAGGCCCAAAGCAGGCCAAGAAAATGTCAGCCAGGTTAATTAGAGGTGGTCCCAGTGGTCCACGGTCCACACAAGAATCCATTATAGTGACTAAGCGGTCAAAATATTTAGGCCGAAACAGGCTACTCTGTGCAGTTTTTATCCATTATTTAAAGAAATACAAAAACAGCTTTTACACAGTCATGTCAACATTATGACCACCTTAACCATGAGTCTGCTTCACTGATAGTGTCCTCACTGCTCCTGTGTTCATTAGAGGTTAACTGATTGCTCTCTCTATCACTTAATGGAGTCATTGTTTCATCAATGGCCTATAGGGCACCACTGTTATGCTACAGGATGGCACACAATGTATGAGGAGTCCATTCTCAATACACCTTCACTACAGCAGCTCTAGAACATCACACAGAGGTAGCAGTTTCTGAGATGCTGCCACCCTTCACCTATTATCATGCTCTTTTGAACATCAGTCAAATCACGTCCTTTGTCCACGATGCTCACTGCTACAACTGACCGGTGTGCTCAGTTATATATACATACCGCAAACATGGCATCTGTGACGTCCCGCCCAAGGGCATACCAAACCAGGGATGGTCAAAATAATCTGATATAATTGTGTATATAGACTACAAGTGCAAATGCTACAGAACTCTACAGTTTGATAAGAGCTCGGGTGGAGCAGCGCCTAAGAAAAACACACCTGAAAGGGTTAATCTCCAGCCTGTCTGCCATCACGGACCGAGGTTTCCATGGCAACTAAGAGCTTGAAGAGGAAGGCGTGTGCGTGGGGGGGTCACTGGAGGGGGAGGCTGATGCAGACTTAAATCAAAGGTGGGGGGGTGGACTGTTTGAAAACAGACATCTCACAGTAATTGCTTCCATCAGATCCAGGCAGCTTCTGAATGTTTGAGCCCTAAATGAACAGAGACAGACTGGACACGACTACAGTCGACTACTTTTGATTTCTCTGCCCTTTAATTATTGCAAATGAGAGACCAACAGTGCATCCGGAGTTCAGATGTGAGTTGTATTCTTTGGCAAATCATGAGTTAAATCAGCATGACCAAGTTAAAAGGAAGAGATTTAGGTTTTCTAACAAAAGCTTCTTCCCATCATGCTTCATGATCTGAGAATATTTCACATGGTGTCTGTGGACTAGTGAGAAAGATCCTGATGTTTCCTTTTCAGTATCGATCTTCACACAAATATCTGCACTACAGGGCTACATAAAAAATGATCATTCAAACTGTTGATTACACTTAAAGTCACACACTTCTTTTATGTTTTACTGTCGATCAGCCTGGTTTATGAGGGCAGCCGTGGAATGGGTGGTTAGCGATCTGGTCTTGTGAATGGAAGGACGGCAGTTCGATGCCCCTGACAGGTCATGAGTGAAGTGTCAAGGCACCTAACCCCCAACTGCTCCTCGGGCGCCGTGGAAAGGGATGCCCACTGTTTCGGGCACATGTTCACAGTCTAGTACGGGTTAAATGCGGAGGTCAAAGTTCATAGTGTGTAATCACATTGGCAAAGGTTGAATCTAATCTCAGATGATTAGAATACGTTATTACAGCCACTCGGGCTAAGACACTGACGCTATGATCAGAGGATCACGAGTTCGAATCCCAGTCATGCTGTTTGCCATCAACAGCCGGGGCCCAAGAGAGCAAAATTGGGTAGATGGCGCTCTCTCTCCCTATCACTCTCACATTGCAATGTCCGCTGGCTCAGGCGTCTACTGATTGGCCCATTTGAAACTAGAGATCCTGCGCTTTCCTCTGAGCGCATTGGCTCCCCAGTGACGGTGTATCAGCGGTAGTTTGAAAAGAGGTGGTGGCCGAATTACACGCAACGGAGGAGACGTGTGCATGTGCATGTGCATTGACCCTCCTAGAGTCAGGAACAGTGCAAAGTGATGGGGAGAGCTGCTAATGGGTTGGTTTAATTGGCGACTACCACATTAGGAGAGGGAGAAAATTGACAAAAATGTATTTTTAAAAAATTATTTACCGTACTATTGAAACAGTATCAGGCGGCACGGTGGCTTAGTGGTTAGCACGTTCGCCTCTCAGCGCTGAGGTCTTGGGTTCGAGTCCCCATCTGAGCGGAGTTTCCATGTTCTCCCCGTGTCTGCGTGGATTTCCTCCGGGGACTCCGGTTTCCTCCCACAGTCCAAAAACATGGGGATCAGGTGAATTGGGTACTCTAAATTGTCCGTAGGTGTGTAGGTGTGTAGGTGTGTGTCTGTGTGTGTGTGTGTGTGTCACCCAGCGATGGATTGGCACCCTGTCCTGGGCTTAGTTGCTTAATGTAATGCCCTGCCCTGTGCCCGGTGAGGGGGTAGGGGACTAACCGTGACCCTGATGAGGAATAAGCAGGTGTGATAATGAATGAATGAATGAAACAGTATCAACATTAAAATAAAAAAATGCTTGAAATGTCACTTTATGTGTAATGAATATAAAATGTAGAACAGTTCACCTTTTTGAAATAAATTACGAAACATTTTCACGATGTTGTCATTTTTGGACATGCACTAATAAGCCTTATTTTGAAGCACTAAGAGCAGAAGCTATCTTTAATAACAAAAAGTGAAAAAAAGACTAACAAATGTGTAGGGACTACATGTCCTCCAGCACCCTCGCCTCCGCTCCTCAAACACACAAGCGTTAAACTGCCCTAAACAGTAACTTTAGGTGAATTTCTGCTTAACTGTTGCCCAAATTGTATCAGATGTGATCTTTGATGTGACTTAATGCCACAATTCTCTCATAATCCCTATAACAAAGCCTAACATGGCACACAAACTTATCTAAAAAGGTTAAAACTGGGCTGCCCAAGTTATTGCATTGTGCAAAAACAGCGGAGGACATTTTCAAAATGTCACAGCACAATGCATTCAAAAGATTTCAATGAGTTGGCAGCAAAACTGAGAGATCATTCAATGGGCTGTTCCAAAAAAAGCTTGAAATGTGACATTTCGCACCAGCCTCGGGCTATGTGATGAAAATAGCGGCCTATGTGCACACATATATGTTACACCCAGGACCCAAACACTGAGGGCAAGGGCTAAGCTCTTATATTGTCCTCTTCATGGTGCTTATGAGTCAAAGGGACTCCTTCTAATGAACTCATAAGATACGGGCAGCAGCTGCAACTATCACATGACAGGCACCGGCCCCAGGAAGTTAATCAGAAAGCTTCATGCTACGTTTGACCACCCCCTCAGGCAGTGTGGCAGGGGTGGATAGCCTTTCTTATGACTGTTAGTGGCTATAGTGGGCTAAAACAGCCCAGGGTCTGTAGACATTAGTGCTATCTGTTCAGACAAAGCAGCACTTAGGAAAATGTAGTAATGACAAAGCCCGTCATACCGACCATGCAAAAGACAGACAGTTCATGTACTGGGACTGAGTCAGTGTGAACCAGCAGTGTCATTGTTTTATCTCATGAAGAAGGAATGATATGGTGAAATAGTTGGGATACAAATTATAGGATCTTTGCCACACACTCTGCTGGGCTTGGAGAGGATGCCAAGGAGAGGAAAGTTTAAGATACTAAGATTTGGCTTCGTAACCAAGAGTGAAACACGAGTCACACAACACTTCTGAGCAGCACACATTACTACAGTTTTACTGCATGATGCCACACTGAGCTTCACTTATTTAACCTTTAATTTAACCAGGCAAGTCATTAAGAACAAATTCTTATTTACATAAAAGGTCAATACTACAGTCTCTGAGCTTTGCTATAATAGTGATTGGTGGTATCAGTAGTATAACACTGATCAGAGGAAAAACATCTAATAAAACTGTTACGATAGCAAGACCTTAGTTAACAAACCTCATTTCCAGAAAAGCTGGGACGCTTAATAAAAATATCTACTTTACTAAGACGCTGACACTATGACCAGAGGATCGCGAGTTTGAATCCTGCTCATGCTGTTTGCCATCAACAGCCGGGGCCCAAGAAAGCAAAAATTGGTAGTACTCTCTCTGGGCAGGTAGATGGCGCTCTCACTTCCTATCACTCACACACTGCAATGTCCGCTGGCTCAGGCGTCTGATTGGTACATTCGGAGCTGGGAATCCTGTGATTTCCTCCAAGCGTGTTGGCTCCCCAGTGACAGTGCATCAGTGGTAGTTCGAAAAGAGGCGATGGCTGCATCACACGAAGCAGAGGAGGTGTGTGCATGTCTTCACCCTCCTAGAGTCAGGGACAGTGCAAAGTGATGGGGAGAGCCCCCTACTGGATTGGATGGGTTAATTTGCTACTACCACATTGGGAAGGGGAGAAAATTATATATATATATATATATATATAATAATCTACTTTACTTCACTTGAACCCCAATTTACTAGACAAAAAGACAAAAGATGTTCAATGTTGCAAATAATGTACTTAATTCTATTAGTTAAATATGAACAAATAAAAAATAAACACACTTTTGAGACAGGCCTATTTATATCTGGGTCACATCACTTTTTCTTTTGACTACACTTTTTAATAATTTGCAAACTGAAGATACTAATTTTTGCAAGTGGATTTTAAGTCCGTTCTTGCTGTAAACATGACTTGAGATGCTCAACAGTTCGTGGTCTGATTCTCTTCATAATACAGCAAACCTTTTCAACAGAAGACAGATCTGGACAGCAGGCGCACACACTCTTTCTATGAAGCCACACTGTTGTAACTCGTGCAGAATGTGGTCTGGCACTATCCTGCTGAAATAGACATGGAGTTCCTAGGAAAATACGTCATCTTGAAGGCAGCACATCTCCCTCAAAATACCAATATAAGACCCAGCATCAATGGTATCTTCATACATATGCAGACCACTCATGCAGTTTTTTTGTTGGGAACATTCTGGATGGTCTTCTTCATCTTTGGTACATAGAATCAGACGTCCATTTCCCCCCAAAACTAAGCTGTAACAGACTCATCTGACCACAGAAGACAGTTCCATCTCAGGTGACTTCTGGCCCAGAAAACTGCAGCCACTTCTACAGAAAATTAAGATATGGCTTCCTCTGCATTTCCTGATGCACTGATGAACTGTGGCCATTTCCATCACAGAGAGGTCTTATTTTGCCTCAGTCTCAGGTTTTTTGAGTGTGCTGTAGGCATGAATTTGTAAATCTAACAAACAAAATTGTCATTGAAAATTTTTCAAGTATTTTTTCACTTTTGCCTAAAGTTTATAACAAATTAGATTGTTTTTATTGCATTTTTTACAAAGTGTCCCTTTCTGAAAATAGGGTTTGTAGCATGGCAGAGCACAACTGTGGTTGCTCAAGCTCCTACTAAAGTTCTTCTAGCCCAGGCCCTTATCCACTTTTTGTTTAATGACGAGATAGGGCTAGCAGGCTAAAAGGCAAAGCTCCAGTTTCAGGACCCTCTCCAACAGTGAGCAAGCTGCCATGGTCAGCCCTGCACACCTGGAGGCTGACCTAATGACCTAGCAAGCAGATGGAAGTCATGATGTCAAACTGAGCCACCTCACGGTTACGGTCAGTACAAGTGCCAGGTATGGATAAGTCTGAGCGAGCAACATTACAGAAGATCAACAGCCATTTTCTCAAGTTGTTACATTGTTTCTCAGTGTAAGCAGCCTGACTTTAAGCATGTTGTTTCATCCTCAAGCGCTTCAGCATTTATGAATAGTTTCATTCATGGAAAACCCCAACTCAAAACAGCTCAAACACACCTACTACCATCTGGTAACTAACCGCAGAGCTGAATGTATAAACAGAGAAAACATCAAACTGTAGTGGACCGAGGCCCTTCAGGCCTGAAACTGGACACCCTTTGTCCAGATAATATCATTTAAATATGCCTTAATGTTGTTTTTTGTAGAACATCATATACAGAGAGTCTCAGTGGAGATCACTACTGCTCCAATAAAATCTTGTAACTCTGAAATTGAGACTACAGAAATATAAATCTTCTCCAAATCATTTTAAATGCTTCATATTCAGCCTAATCATGAAATATTCACAAATATACACTGGCATTTTCAAAATAAACAAAAAATAAGGTCCCTAAAATAAAGGCAAATTGTGTGTTTAAGGTGGTAGCAACTTCAGGCTTCTGCAGATGCTTTTACACAAGCATGATTGGGCTATAAATACCTGTGGTGCACATGACAGAATTCATAGATTGAGAAGAGGTGCTACAGTCTCCTTTGATGTGTGAAAAATGGGTTGCAAAGCAGATGTTAATGATGAGCAAATAGGAGTGACTGCATTTGGGTGCCAAAGGCCACTGTGTGAAGGAAGTAGCTGAATTTGCAGGCATATCAACGCGTACAGCTGAAAAATCCCAGTCTACACTGCTTTTTATGGACCTGCTTTGAGTTGTGATAATAATTCTTGCCTGAAAGTCAAGCAATTTTCATTCACAAGCTGTGAAACCCGGCAGAGGTCCAGTCAGTCAGTTTCGTACTCTGGTCACAATTCTGAAGTGAATTTCCTGTAGGTTGTGATTTTTTTCCATTGCTGTTAGATCCGTATGATTGTTCGCTTAAATACACCAGCAAATTAAGCTGCTTGCTTCACACTACAGCCTTTGGCAGGCTAAATGTGATCACTCCTTTATGGCAATCATTAACATCTGCTATATGACCCATTTTCCATACATCAAATGAGACATTCACTGCACTGTTCCACCTCTTCTCAATCGAATAACCTTGTTACACACCCGACAGGTAATTCTAGCCTGATCGTCCTCGTGCATCATCATCTGCAGGAGCCTGAAATTACTACCACTTTACATGCAATGTGACATTTTTTTCGTCTGGGGAATATACAGTGGTATGAAAAAGTTTGGGCACCCCTGTTAATTTTCATGACTTTCCTTTATAAATCATTGGTTGTTTGGATCAGCAATTTAAGTTCAATATATCATATAGCAGATGAACACGATATTTGAGAAATAAAATGAAGTTTAAAAGATTTACAGAAAGTGTGCAATAATTATTTAAACAAAATTAGGCAAGTGCATAAATTTGGCCACCCTTGTTGCATTATTGATTTGAATACCTTTAGCACTAATTATTGGAACACAAAATTTGTTTTGTAAGCTCATTGACCCTCGACCTATTTATACAGGTGAATCCAATTATGAGAAAGGGTTAAGATGGCCAATTGCAAGTTTTTCTCCTCTTTACATCTTCTCTGAAGAGTGGCAACATGGGAGCCTCAAAACAACTCTCATATGACCTGAAAACAAAGATTGGATTAGAGGAAGGACACAAAAAGCTCTGAGATTTCAGCTGTCAGTTTCCACTGTGAGGAACACAGTGAGGACATGGAGACCACAGGTACAGTTCTAGTTAAGGCCTGAAGTGGTAGGCCAAGAAAAATAGGATAGGCAGAGGCGAAGGATGGTGAGAAGTCATAGTCAACCCACAGACCTGCTCCAAAGACCTACAACATTTTGCTGCAGGTGGTGTCACTGTGCATCGTTCAACTATTCAGTACACTTTGCACAAGGAGAGGCTGCACACACGCCAGAGTCACTTGAGGTACGCTAAAGCATATTTGGACAAGCCAGCTTCATTTTGGAATAAGGTGCTGTGGACTGATGAATAAAATTGAGTTATTTGGACATAAGGGGCAGAAAAAGAACAAAGCATTCCAAGACAAACACTTGCTACCCACAGTCAAATTTGGTGGCGATTCCATCATGCTTTGGGGCTGTGTGACCAGTGCAAGTACTGGGAATCTTATTAAAGTTGAGGGTCACATGAATTCCAGTCAATATCAGCAGATTCTTGAGAACAATGTTCATGAATCAGTGACGAAGTTGAAGTTGCGCCAGGGCTGGATACTTCAACAAGACAACAACCCCAAACACTGCTCAAAATCTACTAAGGCATTCATGAAGAGGAACAAGTACAACATTCTGGAATGGCCATCTCAGTCCCCAGACCTGAATATTATTGAAAATCTGTGGTTTATTAGGCAAATTAATGAACCTGCCTAATTTTGTTTAAATAATTATTGCACAATGATATAGTTAACTGAAATGGCTGATCTGAACAACCAATGATTTAGAAAGGAAAATCATGAAAATTATCACGGGTTGCCCAAACTTCTTCATACCACTGTACATGTTTTGTAATGGAAGCCACAATATGCATTAAAATACTATGGCTCTTTGGAGGATTCATACTAATCAAAACCCTCAATCTCTTTCAAAATCACTTAACAGAGAGAAAAGGCTAGCAGCCTAAAGGGCAGAAGTGCACTGATCTCATCACTCAGTAACATGCTTTCAGAAGCTCTAACTCAAAGTTGTGTCCTGAGGGTTAGTGCCAGACTCCTGGAGTGAAGGTGTGGATCCTACATGCCCCACTGCAGGGCTGGCTCTTTGTCTTGGCCCCGAGTGGCAGACTGCTGAGCTTCAGATTGAGTCTGGAGCCATAAGACCAAATCCTGTAGCTGAACCGAGGTCACAGGAGGGCCAGATACACCCCACAGAAAACAATGCTTGTTGTCCTTCACTACCATATATGTTGCAATTAAAGAATAGGCACTTAAGTAAATTAGGACTGGTCTATTCATTTAGGCTAAAAGCCTAAAATGATTCAAAAATAACATCTCATGTGGTTACAACTGTCACAGTACCAAAAACACCCTGATCTCAGGAAACAGCCAGGCTCAGTTTTAACTCTACAAAGACACTTTCAGTGCACTGCTAGACAAGCACATTGAAGTTCCCACAAACATGTGACAAAAATGCAACAGTATTTGACTAGATTCATATCAGTGATGATTCTACATACTGCTCAATGCTGATATTGTTGATAATCCTAGGCTAATATCCTCAACAAACACGGAAGAAGGAAATAGCTGGATCAGTGTCTTTTTGTCTAGATTACATTAAAAATGATAACACTGTAGTTCAGTGTTTTGTTTTTATAAATTTAAAACAGCATTACAAACAAATTCAAAGTTCACATGATGTTGTTTATTCACCTGAAAACTGCTGGAGAAATTCTTTTACTCAACATTCTGTGCTTCATAGAAAAAAAAGTTCAAGAGAAATGGAAAGAAGCAAGCCAGGTAGGCACTCCACCGCAGTTTGCAGTGTTATATTCTTGAGAAACGGGCTCCAATGTGACAAAAATAAACAAAGAATGTGGGGTAGATAAAGTAAGATTCTAAAATCCGGGATGTTTACACTTTTTAGTCCAACAGGCTCTCTGTACCAAGTGCTCTTCAGAGAGGCCTGAAGAAACGGTGTGGTGGGCCATAGTGCATAGGCATGTTAAAGTCAAGGGGTACATTGGGGACATTATAGTTGATTGGTAGGTTGGGCAGCGGGGGCACATAAGGGGCGGCAATGGGTTGCAGGAGGAGGCGCTGGGGACCAGGCAGCATCACCTGAGGGATGAGCAGGGGAGGCCGTATGGCCTGTGGAGCAGCATTGTTGGCTGGGACCTGTGCCACCCGTGGCCTCTTAGCAGGGGTGGGCTCAGGAGGAGGACCAACTCTCTTCCCTGTTGTGTCTGAGGAAGAGAAACATACAGAATGAAACTGAGAGAAAGACATTTAAAAGAATGGTTTGGCAGAAAACCATAAGCAAGTCATGCAATTTGCAGAATGCTAAGACTCATTTACTTCTCAACAACATTAGTATTATATAGGATTATCATGATTCCAGAATTTTGATTTCAATGGTACCAATATGTGTAGTATCATGACACTCCACACCAAATCGATACTCTGGATATGAATTATCTTTAACACCAAATGTTTGTGTGATAGAACACAGTTACATTTCCAAGTTTTTACAGTTTAAATAACATGTGTTTTCTCTTTACAAGGTAATCTGTAATTCATACAAACTCTTCAGTTGTAAGTAAAATACAGAGTTAAATTAGTGAAATTAGAAAGTATTAGAAAGGACTGATTGCCAAATTTAAGTACGGAAACCTATCAACACTTCTGATTCCTGGTATAACTCTAGTCTTGTAGGTCAAGAGAAGGTAAGGTTATCATTGCACCCACTATCATCATCATTCCTGTCCCACTACTGTCACCATATCAGTTCACCTGAACTTTACAACAAGATCATATGATTATGATTCATCACACACTTAGAATTAGCAGACCAGAGGAGGATGGGTTCCCCATGTGAGTCTGGTTCCTCCCAAGGTTTCTTCCTCCAGCTCTGAGGGAGTTTTTCCTTGCCACTGTCGCCGTTGGCTTGCTCACCGGGGATTAGGGATTAATGATTTAATGTCTGTTATTACTAAGCCTGTAAAGCTGCTTTGTGACATCAGTTGTAAAAAGCGCTTTATAAATAAAATTTGATTGATTGATTGAAGGGGAGAGTTCAAAATACTGTAAGTGAAGAGGAAAAGTACTCCACATCTCAAATGAAGTGTCAAGAGGACGTGTGAAAGGGGTCACTCACCTTTTTGACTGCTCTTTTTGTTCAGTTCAGCTTCAGCCTCCTTCTGAATCTCCTGAATAATACGCTCATCATCTTGCTAGATAATGAGTGTGTGTTTGAGTGAGAGAGAGAGAAACAAACAAACAGGTCTCACAAAAATGAACATCGATTAAGCTCTCTAAATACTGCATATCCAGAATTAAAAGGGAGGTGAAAACTCCCAGCCAAGATCAAGGCCTTGCCTGCCAACGTTCAAGTCCTGACAAGAGCATCTGATGAACTTGGGGAGTTCACTTCATTGGTCAAACACAAAAAAGCTCAAGTTTGCCACTTGGCTAATACCAGAGGCTCTGTGAGCTACAGTGGACTGCCAGCCAGACATGAGTCTGTGTGTAATTGCAGTATCAGGCCCACAAGCAACATCAAAGAGCCTTCTAAAGCATAAATCAGATCATTAGTGCTTTTAATCCAACAATATCCAAACCTTTCAAAACTCCTTCTATTCTTCATACAATATCCAAGTGAATTAAATGGTGAGAGTTGAACAATTCTCCATCCCTTTGTCATTTTGGACTACAACATTCAGCACTAGGATGCTCCAGTGTGTATAAAACATGAGGAGCCCAGTAATTTGTACTTCGTCATTACTCTGCCTTGATTTGCTAATGGAGCTCCTGTTGAGCTTATCCATTACATAGCCAGAGGTGAACACATGAGGATTTGGCCAATGAGCTGCAGGATTCATGTGACAGACTTCTGGCCTTTCAGGGGCCAGCAGTGGACATTACCATAATTTATGCTACAAAAGCACTTGTGTGATATATGAAACACTCATAATTCACGTCCTAAATGGGACCTGGTGTATATACACTGCCATCATAAAGCTCAGACTATATCCAGACATGTTTATTTGGAAGCTCAACAACTTGGCACAACGGGAGAAGCTCGTGGCCATGTGTATCATGTTACAGCACTTATGTAATGGTAGAGGTTACAGGCAGAAGGAGTATTTACCTGAGAGCAGAGACTCAGTGAGCACTAAACAGAGAGACTGAGAGGGGCCCAAGTCTTATGTAACTCAAGAGCAGCTCTGAGAGAGATCAGTAAAGACTACTCTGCTTTCTTCAGGATCTCCAGAATGTCACTTCAAGAAATATTTTGGCTGGAAGCAAGTATGACATCTGATTCTTTAGCATTATGCATAGTTATTTTTAGCTATGCAACAAGGTTTTGTGCACTTTTATCAAAAGCAATGGGTCATACTACGTCAGAAACCACTTAAGGAATTATATTTGAGATCACTTATCACAAGTGTGTGATTTTAGGATGCTGTGTGCAGTGCAAGTTCAAGCATCCATTACTTGTTACTCAAAAGCACTAGCAAACTTCTCAAACCTCTCAACTGTTTTTGAAGGAAAGCAAAAACAGTGTTTATTACATTAAAAAAACTGCTGCCTGAGGCGAACACGTGATCATACATTGGCAGTGTAGTGTGCATGTACACAAGATGAGGTTACCGTGGGGTCTGTCCACAATGAGCACTTCTTGCAGTGACGACAGGGGGCCCCAGGTGAGCGGGCATGCTGGCAGAAGTGGTTGTAACCATTGATGGGCTCACGGCAGAGGTAGCACATGAAGGTGCCACAGCGGCACGACATTCGATTGCAGCCCTCGGATTTGACCAGCCCCGTAGAACACTTATGGCACTTTCTGACACGGGCTGCCGTCATGCGTTCCTCACTGTGGAAGTGGAGACACATTTTACAAGCATTGGAAACAGCACATGACACAGGCAACTGTTATACAGGACACTTCTCATGAGTAAGAAAACTGGTTGCTAAGAAAACACAGCAGCGTGTTTAATTTAACCTCTCAGTGGGCCTGTTTCCTGTGAGAGGAAAAGAAAAGGTGTTAAAGGGTAGGGGTAAACAGGATATGCTGTCTTTGGACCTGCTGCTTCCTCCAACCAGAGAGACAGGAAGCCTGCGCTGTTGCACATCCTGGCCAGACCAGGAAGTGACTGACCATGATAGCTTGCAAATACACTGCATGTATTTACACAGGCTGTATTTTTCCTTTATCAAAAATTTACATTATAATTATGTGAAAGGGAATGGCAATTCAAATGGGCTTGTGTTCAGTGTGAATAGGAAACTGCCACACAAAGGCGGTGTTTTCCAGAACACAAAAGATACACAGATGATGCTACTTGGGCAAAATGTTAATTAATTCAGAGCTCGTCGTGATGTACTGAATTCTGTAATGTAAGTCATTTAAAAAAAGTAATGATGTATATTGACCATGAATATAGTCACCTGGAGGTAGGGCTGCCACAAACGATTATTTTCATAGTCAACTAATCACCGATTATTTTTTGTGATTAGTCGACTAATCGGATCATACATGAATTGAATATAAAACATACAGCTTATCGCATTAGAACGCAGCTGTTATTATATAACCATCATTAGATTTCAGCTCTATGCTAACTAAAAATAAAAACAATTAAGATCATAGTTCATTAAACCTTTAATGAAATATGCAGCTTGTTGCAACAAACAATTATTTAACGGTTTAGCATAAAGTGTAAACATAGCACTGAAACATAACAGAAACGTTAGCATTAGCACTCCTATTCAAACACATGACTGTTACAGAAAGCACATGAATGTGTTCTAAGGCTGATGAATCAAATCGTCATCACTAATGTTAACTTTTACAGCTATAAATATGAGAAAGCAGCAAGTTAACTCTCTGTTTACGCTCTGTTTAGCAGCTAACTAGCAATTTAGCTTACCGAGATGACGGTCCCTCTTCATCATTGTCACAATCAGGCACAACAGCTTCCTTTTCAGGTGCTCGTGCATCGCAGTTGTGCTGCCGTGGAAGGCAAGTTCTGCACACATTTCTCTTTCATTTTCTTAAAATGATCTTGGCCCACTCTTTTGAGCTCCGTCGCGGGTACTCTTTTGAGCCTGTCTGTCTAACGTCCTGTGACGTCATCCACGGGCTACCCCGGTTATCACTACTGCGCATGTGCGTCAAGGTCAGAAAGGAAGACGCAGCAGTAAAAGGTGAGCACGCAGCAGTTTGGAGAGAAAACGAAAGTAAAAACAAAAACGACGCATCGACCATTAAATTAGTTGTCGACTATTTTAATAGTCGACATAATCGTGACTAGTCGACTAATCGTGGCAGCCCTACCTGGAGGTCATGTGACCCCGCAGTATGTTATGCACTAAATGCTTATTGTTGCAACATGATAACTGTTGTATATTACACTATATTCATATGAAGAGTGTACGGGCTACAGAATGCCATTTCAAGGGAGATTGTTTTGAGAATTGTGGGAAATGCTAGAGGAAAAAGATCAGCTCATCACTAAAGATGTTAATAATCTTAATAATCTCTACTTTATGAATTATTGAGAGGCAGGACCCTGGCTGAGGCTTTTTAGACAAGACACTTACAAAGCCACTCGAAGCCGGATCTCATCCCTCTCCAGCACCTGCTCACAGGTCTTTCCCGCATGCTCCTTCCACACCACATGGCACTTCCGGCAGCTCTCCTAAGGTTGGGAAGACAAATGAATCTCAGCATTAACATCATGATCTAAATATACAGCAGTGACCTGGGCAGCTGTGTTACCGCTCATTCTTCTTCAAGTCATGTTTGTGGATGAGG
>BRDA01002810.1:0-20077 GCA_036984385.1 Crenuchus spilurus | reverse complement strand
CTGAATCCTTTTAGAAAAGTAAATGATTTAATAAATAAATAAATAGGCAGACAGCTCAACCCCCCCAATGCTGGACCCAAAGTTACGCCCTTGGAGTTAGATAACCAAAGCCTCCCTTTGCTCCACTGCTCCACTAAAGAAGCAGATTTTGCACTCGGGACATATCCTGGTTGGAACATACTTAGATTTTTTGACAAACTGTTGCTATACCACTGATGGCAAAGGGCACTTAAAAAGGGCAGGGAAGAGGAAGAGAAAGTGGGGTCATGTGAAAAAAGTCACGCCACCCTGCCACTCTCCATTTCCCCTCACACTGTCCTGTGATGCACACAGGAGGAAGGGACCAGAGGAACCGCAAAATGGAGGTCTGAGCTGACAACACAGAATCCACCAGCAGTATTGAGAAGCACAGCCAAGGACCAGGCTTATGAAGGGTGGGACTAATGGGCGTTTTTCCCGCGCTCTCCTTCACTCTCTCTCCTCTGGCTGTGATGTTTTGCAAGAGGAGCAGGGCGGAGCAGGCCATGGGGGTGGCTGGGGGAGGAGGCGTGTAATCAACAGCAGCTGTGGAGCTGGGCGAGGCGCCCTCACGCCCACCACGGACCATCACTGCCACCGAGTGGGGAATAACTGTACTGCAAAAAACATCACCCATTCTACCACACAGCCCTGAATTCCAGGCAATATTCCAGCAATGCCGCACCTCCTCTGTGATGGACCAGAGTAATCTTTTCAGGGCAATTTAAGGATAGTGATAATACGGCAGAGATTAAAACATTTAGCATTCAAATGGGTTAGAGCTTTATACAAAGATGCTGAACCTCTCATTGAGTCAGTCAAACAAACTGTACTGGTAAGAATGACCTTCTCTGGGTCACCGGAGGGAGTAACTACCTGTCGGTTATAAGGTGGACAGTTTAATGATGGGAGTCATCACAACCAAGCAAACTACAACTAATTTCAAAGAAATAAAATACAGAAACCAGAATTACTTGTGTGATTCAAGGCTGGTACAGACACTCCCCAACAGTTAAAACGGAAAGAACCATTGTGTCTGCCTAGAATATCATTTATCATCATTTTCCTACCACAATATTTGCCAGGCGCATAGACCTTGTGCATGATTTTAGAAATGGCAATATCAAATATCAGGTCCATATGCAATTTCAATGAATAAATGAATGAATGAATAAATAAATAAATAATCACTCCATTGCACACCAATGCAGATCACATTTATTTCCCTCAAATGTCATTGGGTCTGCTGAACAACAAGGTAATAAGCATCAAAATGCAAACACTGCAACAATATATGGTACAAGCACAATAACATTTCTGTTTATTTAAATTTGATCAAACTAAGGTTATCGGCTCATCATGACCAAGCCATTAAGAAGCCCGAAGACCCAAACAGAAGACTGTCTGGCGAAACACTTTTAACACTATTATTACAGAACCAGTTAGTCACTAACAAATTGTTGGTTTGCTTGAGATATTTTGGTGAAGTTGCCAGCTTACATTTAGCATTAAACCTTTTTAGTTTGAATAATTTTTGCCAATTTTCTCCCCTTCCCAATGGGTAGTAATCAATTAACCCATCCCATCCACTAGGGAACCCTAGAAAATAAAGAAAGGTTGTGATTGGTTTGAAATGATTTAAGTCCTGTTGTCAGGAGACCCCAAGGTTAGCTCAGTAGGCCTTTTGGCAGTGAGACTAAACAGATAGCTTTGGAGACTTGTTAATCAGATGTTGTCACTGAAAGTTAGAGGCAAGGTCTCTAAAATGTAATCTATAGTTCTGGAGTCAGCTAGTCTTGAAACTAATGCCACAAAGCATGTGAGTGGAGCCATGAATTTAGGAGCAGGACAGCAGGCCTGAACTCCAATGACCTGTCTTATGCATGTATGAAAAAGAGGTTTCTAACACTTTGCACTGTCCCCGACTCCTCCACTGCGTGTGATGTAGCAACCACCTCTTTTTGAACTACCACTGATACACCATCACTGGGGAGCCAACACGATCGGAGGAAAGCGCAGGACTCCCAGCTCCAAATGGACCAATCAGTAAATGCCTGAGCCAGCAGACACTGCAATGTGAGAGTGATCGGCAGAGAGAGCACCATCTACCCACCCAGAGAGAGCACTGCCAATTTTTGCTCTCTTGAGCCCCGGCTGTTGATGGCAAACACCATGACCGGCATTCAAACTCCCGATCCTCTGGTCAGTGTCAGCGTCTTAGCCTGCTAAGCCACTCTAGGGCCGGATTAATCCTTTTTCAACTACTTAACCTTGCAAGTCTAATGACCTTGTGAAAATTCAGTGCAAAAATCTATACAAGACAGTTGTTTTTAAATGAACTCAATGGTTAAGTAGAGACGATTCCATCCCCTGCCCACCCCCCACCCACAAATAGAAATCTGGTCTATACCAGGTCTGATAGCATAGGCTACAAAACATATTCCTGTAATCACTGCACACTGCTCAGTTTAGTGTTTTCACTGCACTATCACTTGATTTAAAGCATTAGTTAAATACCAAGTCATCTATGCACTGATGTTTCACTGTGTTAGGCAGTGAAAACAAACTACAAAGAGCAAAGCTCTGCCAGTGCATCCCTAAGACTAGGTTAAGTATGCACTTTAGAAGCTTCAAAGAAAGTTTGGATTTGCAAAATGTTGCATCACACGCGTGATCGGCAGTGGATTCCTCTGTCAAGGGAATTACCCTCCATCTGTCTAACCCACCTCACTGATCAGTCCGTCCCAGAATGCCTTCCTCACTCACACAAAAGTTCTCTCTATGCCTCATTTATTCAATTACAGAGGAGGATCTCTGACAGCACTGATCTTATTCAAATGCACAGATTACAGTCTTATTACAGTTTGAATAGAGTATGAGAAGAGACATGTTGCCCTCATACACACACTGTCCTGTTGCATTCTTAGTGTCCTCAGGCATTCTGGGCACAGAGGTACACAAACTGTTTTTTTTTTTTTTGACTACTGAGATTTTTTTCAGTCCCAGCTTTGTTCTTACTCTCTACCCAGCTGGTCCATGTGAACATCAGAGTGGAGTAGAGTGGGGTTAAAAAAACCTTTAAATCTTTAAAATGTTTTCATTTTTAGCTCATTAATAAAGATACTGTCATGTTTGCCGAAGCACACTTCCAACACTGCAAAAAAACGATTTTTAACAAAGTAAAACCTTGTTTATGGAATTTTTTCCTAATTTTAAAACCTTGTTTATGGAATTTTTTCCTAATTTTTGTCTAAAAAGAAAAAAAACATTCTTAACAAGCAAATTTTGCACAAGAAAATTAAGCTCATTCTAAGAACACGTGTAACTTTTTCTTAAGATATTTCAGCTCATCTGGAGCTTTATTTACCAGTTACAGGGTATGACCACAGTTTGGTTGAAATTCCAGAATAAAAATAAGATTAAAGAATAATCTTTATCTAAAGAATAAGGTCACTTAAATTCTCAATTTAAGAAATGCATTTAATGACTCTAAATCAAGAGTTCGTTAACACTCATTTAAAAAATATTTCTTAAGAAAAGCTTTTTTTGCTTATAAGAAGCACAATTTTTTAAATTCTTGACAATGTAGTTTAATTTAAAAACACACGAGTTAGATTCATTTGTTAGTTATAAAAATTCTAGACAACCAACTTTTGCTTAGCCCATTGGCAGATTTGTTTTTTCTCAAAACAAGAAAAATTTATCACATTTAGGAATATTTGGCTTATTTCAAGTAGTGCTGTTTTTACAGTGTAGCTGCTTTGTATTTAGACTTGCCTGCCCCTGCAAGTCATGCTAAAACAGTGACCAATAACTGGATGTTGCAGGTTAGTCAAATTAACTTGTTCCATCAAAGTACGAGTGCATCTCCCAAAATTAGAATATCACGAAAAAATTCGACGTAAACGGTCATATATTCTATGTTCATTACACACGAAGTGAGATATTTCAAGCCTTTTTTGTTCTAATGTTGACACTGTATAAACAGTAATTTACTCAATCTGAAATTAAATATTCTATTATCTGAGATTCTGAATTTCTGATGTTCATTAGCTATAACATGCTGCTCAACAATGAAACAAAAAAGGCTTGAAATGTCACTTTAAATGTAATAAATATACAAAATATTACCCTTTTGAATTAAATTATGACCAACAACAAACATTTCCTCAATATTCTATTTTTATGAAGCCATGTAGACCTACTAACAATGGGCAATGACATGCAACAGACTTTCTGATGATAGACAGAGGTCTGGCTTGCTAGGTTACAGCTTCAAATAATGGTGCTGATTCCCAGGAAGATCACTGTAAGCTTCAGTGGACACAGGCCCAAAGAGAAGCATGGCCATAAGACAGAAGGATTATCTTCACAGCTGGTGCTCAGATACAGTACTTTTCAGATACAGCACTTTTTCTAAGCATAAATGGTGCAATTTAAAAGCATGCTACAATATATGTATTCATTCATATATCTTAAATTCCATATTGGTGCATCTCTGCAGACTTGTTTATGTTTGCCATCATAACCAATAATTAACAATCAATGGTGGCCGATACTGAAATCGTATAAATAATTAAAACTACATAAAAAGTAAATATGATGTCAAATTCATCCCACATAACAGCCTTGAGCACCCATTAGAGGAAATCTCAAAGTGGTTAGCAGAGGATGCTGTGGGGTTGGGAAGAAGGAAATTTTATTGTGAAGTGAAAAATTATTAGTTGATGATAAATCAGCTTTCATATTACTGGCAAATATGGGCACAAGTATCAAATATATACCTGGTGAAATCTAAGCATGTATCAAATCTAATTTGTTTCCACACAGCACTACAGAACATTCTCCTTGTGCTTCAGTCGAACGGTTGGTTAATAAAGCAACAGTACAGCAAGAGCCTCAGTGGTAAGTGTCCTTGAGCTGGTTTCAAGGGCTGTCACACTAACACAGACTCCATCAACCCACAGTGGAATTCCCTTAATCACAGGCTTTTTTTATCCACTCCTTCACCAGCGTGACACATCAGACGGCCACCGGGAGTCCCGCTCTCACCAGATGAATATTTCATATCACACACATGATGGCCACTCCTTAAGGGCCACATGCACAATCCCTGAGCAGCTGTGATGCATGACACACTACACAAGCACTTCAAACAGCCCCAAGAACTCACGACTCAAGTGTTTCTTCCCCTCCCACTAGACCAAAATGGGCCTTTGCATGGGGAAAGTATACAGAGAAACACATTTTAGAGTAAATGACTCCCAATGAGTCAAACAGCTCCAGGTTATCACTGACCTTGTTATTCAATCACAATAAGAGAACTGGAGAGCTTCTGCTAGTACTGTGCTAATTATGCCTCTTCAGTGTGGGAGAGTTGATGGCAAAGACTCCAAAGTAGCAAAGCTTTGCAGAACATTTTACAAAACAAAGATAAAAAGAAAGGGTTGGGGAGAAAACGTGGAGCAGAGAAAATGATGGACAGTGACAGGACAAGCCCCCTGCCCACATTCCTATGTGCTCTGCAGAGTTGAGAAAGTGGCTGCTAATGCAGCGTCTCTGACATGGTTCGTCTGGTAGCACACAGCTGGCTCCCATTCTCCTGGCACTGCCTGGCACATTCCTGTGAACCCCCCCAGATAACAGACTAAACGCCTACAGCTTACACATAAAGTATGATGAAACCACCCTCTTGTAATTAATCAAATGCTGTCAGCTCTTAAAGAACTCGCACAACACAGACGATATGAATGTTTAATCAACAGGCTCTTGTTTCAGTTATAGAACTACAGGCAACCCAAGCTATTGATTATGATTTCATATTTATGTCTTTTAACTGCCTGGGATATTTTGATTTACTGGAGTATTGATCTGTCTGATTCTGCTGAACTCTTCAACCCTGGCTAAGTACAAAGCTTATGGCAGACATGAGGAATGCCTGTGTCTTTGTTCCTGGCCTGACCCAGGTCATTTGAGCAGAGGAAGCCCTGCCAATGCAAAAAAAAATAATTAGTCTAGTGTCCACCTGCACTATTTATCAAGTGGGCACTGGCCTGAAGCACATCAGCTCCTGGGTCCACTCTGATCACGTCTAAAGGCCGACAGCACCATCTAGTGACCACCTTAGGGCTCCACTATAGATATAAAAATGTCAAAGCCCACTACACCAACACAAAGTAAATAAATAAATAGTACACATACTAACCTTTCTACAGCGTGGATTCGGGCAGCTGAACAGAGAAATCTCTTTGTCCAAGAGGGCAGGGAAGTTGCAGAACGGACACCTTGAATGTGAAGATAATAAAGATAATAACTTCACACAGCCACGCTTGTGTTTGTGAGCATGTGCTGGTTTACCTGTCATTATGACGTACCTGACTAGCTCATCTGCACAAGTGGCAGCCACAGCCTCCTCTGCTTGCCGCTCATAGTATTTCAACAGGATGTTCTCTGGTAAAACTTTCTCCAGTTCACTGGTGGGGAAGGAACAGGTACAGTTCCCATCCATGCAGCTCAGCTGTGACTGCAAGACAAGAACACTCTTAGTAACAAGTTAATGATGGCCAAATTTGTCACACCTCATCTTAATAGGCCTGATAGTTAGGCCCCTCTTAATGTAATATACAACTCCAATTCCAAAACAGTTCGGACGCTTTGTATAATGCAAATAAATACAAATATAAACACAATGATTTGCAAACCTCATAGGCCCCACTTTTTATTCACAGTAGAAGATGAAGCACATTTTGGAAGTGAGACTTTTTACCATCTAATGGAAAAAAAAATAAAAAAAAAAGGTCACCACCTGGATTTAACTAAGCAAATGGGTAAGAGCCTTCCATTGGATAATTATGTTTCAGCTGGGAACAAGTTATTTAACCCTAACTGATGGAGTGATAGCTTTTCATTTGTTAAATAACCATGTCAAAATACACATCCTGTGGTCGTGGAAAATATGTTAATCTGTTTCAGAAGGTCAAATTATTGGCAGCAAGCAAAGACAACATCTAAGAAGATTCTGAAACTACTCAAATCAGGTTAAGAACTGGCCAACACATTATTAAAAAGGGAAAGGACAGAAGGGAAAACATGATTTATGAGGAAGGAATGTGATCAGAAAAAAATCTTGAACATACTTAATTTGGTGAAATCAAATAGTAGAAAAACAAAAGTAGAACTCAGAGATATGTTTAATTGTGAAAGTAAGAGCATTTGCAAACACACAATGTGAAGAGAACTCAAGAGACTGAGACTAAACAGCTGTGTAGCCTTAAGAAAACCACTTATCAGTGAGGCTACTCGGCAAAAACGGCTTCAGTTTACTAGGGACCATAAAGATTGGACTCTGGAACAATGGACAATCATGTGGTCTGATGAGTTCAGATTTGCTCTGTTCCAGAGTGATGGGCGCATCAGGGTAAGAAGAGAGCTGGCTGAAGTGATGCACCCATCATGTCTAGTGCTTACCGTACAAGCCTGTGAGGGCAGTGCTATGATCAGGGGTTGCTGCAGTTGAACCGATCGAGTTTCAGCAACGTTATGTGCTCAAAGGAGGTCAGCTGACTACCTGAATATACTGAACTACCAGATTATTCCAGCAATTAATTTTTTCTTCCCTGATGGCACAGGCATATTCCAAGATGACAATGCCAAAATTTATCGGGCTCAAATTGTGAAAGAGTGGTTAAGGGAGCATTAGACAATTTTCACAAATGTCTGTCAGTGTAAGATTGTGAAAGCTTGGAATTTCCCACCATCTACAGCATATATCATCAAAAGATTCAGAAAACCTGGAGAAATTCCTGTGCACAAGGGCCAAGGCCGATGGCCAATATTTGATGCTTGTGATCTTCGGGCACTCACGTGGCACTGCATTAATAAAAAGGGATGGTTCTGTAATGGAAATCACTGCATGGGCTCAGAAATAACTGCCTGTGAACACAGTTTGAACACAAAACTGTTCTGTGGTAGGACGTATCAAAACTTCTTTCTGAAAACTACAGACTCTGTGCCCTGCAGACTAAAGAAGAGAAGGACCATCCAGCTTATCAGCACACAGTTTAAAATCCTGCATCTCTGTTGGTTCAGGATTGTATTAATGCCTATGGTGTGAGCAGCTTACACACCTGGAAAGGCACTATCAATGCGGAACAGTGTATAGAGGTTTTAGAACAACATAACCTCCTGTCCAGACAACGTGTCTTTCAGGGAAGGCCTTGCGAATTTCAGTAAGACAATCAGAATCAATTTATTGTCAGTGCACAGGTACAAGTACAAGTACAGCGAAATTATCATCAGTCAGAAGAGAAACATTGGAACACAATGGGGAGGGAGGGGAGGTGATAAAAAAAAATAAAACCCCCCTCAACCCCCGTACTGCGCTCTAAGTGGGGCGCAGTATGAGGGCCCAGGTGGGAAAAGAAAAGAAAAACATCACCTGTTATTACGCCTAAAGCACAACGACAACCACATGCAGCATCCATCACAACAGCATTGCTTCAAAGAAGAAGAGTCTTAGAAGAACCTGACTGCAGTCCAGACCTTTCACTAACAGAAAACATTTGGCTCATCATGAAACAAAAGGACAGAGGACAGTTGAGCAGCAAGGATGCTACATCAAAGAAGAATAGGACAACATTCCTCTGCCAAAACTCTGGCAATTAGTCCTATGCCTCATTATGCCTCAATTTCAGCAGCTGACATGTGTTCTATGTTCTATTGTGAATAATATATGGGTCTATGAGATTTGCAAATCATTGCATATTTAATTTACTTTTTACAGTGTTCCAACTTCTTTGGAATTGGTTTGTACATCTGATGTCAGACTAAATGACAGAAAAATCAACAAGTCTCCTAAACTTCAACAGAAGGTTACTCTTGATATTTGACCACCTGCTACAATTCAAATAACTGCACAGCAGGTCTGAAAGTGAAACTATTGTGTGAACATATGGAAAACACTTTCACCATAAGAAAAACTACAAGGGGCATTCTGAAGAGAAAAAAGAGAAACAAATCAGTTCACTGCTTTCCTTTGGTTTGGGAGAAGTAAATAGTTCACATATTAGATCTAGCACACACTCCGTAAGCTATGAATTTTACCCACAATCCACCCTTGAAGCAACCGTCAAGCTCAGTTCAGTACAATTAATTAACCAGGGGTATACTGCAAAATTTCAGGCAAAATCTAGTACATGTACCTTAACCCCAACTTAAAAAATGTAGTTCTGTATTAAATAGAGCAAATATCTTAGAAACAGGCACTTCTTCATTCTTCCCTTCTTCACTTAAAATAGAATCAGTTACTTTTCCTTCTTAATCTTAGTTCAGCTTTCAATACAGTTAATCACAAAATACTGAAATACAAAAAAAGCTCTTGAAATGCCCTGAAGTGGTTTCACACATACTTACCGACAAGCAGTTCAACTGGTTCGACATGTCTCCAAAATATCTTTTATGTTCTTTATGAATGTTCACCTTATGTGCCAGCAGAGAGTAAACTTCCACAGCTATTCAGAAGACATGCATTTCTGTACCTGAAAAGTGTGCACTCGTTGTAATTAACTGCTAATTTGTCTTCGTGTCTTGTGTTAACAGGGATAATCTAGCTAGAGAACCAGGCAGTCCACACAAACGCCGCAGTGCGAATCTTAGGGCATTTTCACACCGATAGTTCGTTTGTCTGGTCCGAATCAGACCGAGTTCATTTAACTTGGTTTGTTTTCATACAGGCACAAACCTAAATGCACCAAAATGCACCCCAACAAACCATGTGAACATGTTGTCTTCTCTGATTGGTTAGAGCTGTCTGAGGTGGGAGCAAGAAAGTAAACACTAGAGCAGCAGTAAGAGCTAAAACTGTCACTGTCCTGTTGCTGTTTCTGCGCGCTGTTCACCTACTGCCTCGCGTCACCCACATGTCCCGGGTCACAGCTCCATTCCACTGTTTAACTGCATTGAGAGGGCTCACGCGAGACAGCGCTGCGCGTCACAGTCTATGTGCTGGGTTCGTGACACGTGACAGCAACAATAACAGTACAGTACAGTTTTAGCGCTAACCAGCTCTCCATTTAGCTTAAACTTGTGGAGTTAAACCATAGTCTGGTCAAATCACATTTCCACCGCAAGCGAACCACACCCGAGTTTGTTTGGGAACACATCAAGACCACCTACTCTCGCTGGTCTTGTACAGTTCGTTTGAGCAGTTTCTTTACTGTTTTCACACCGAACGAAATGAAATGCACCAAGGGGGCAAACAAACCAGAGTTCGTTTTAACCAAACCAAATAGTGTTGGTGTGAAAACGTCCTTAGATGTCATTCCTGACCTAAATCACACAAAAAACAAACATCTATATTGATCAAACATAAAATAGAGGATAAATCTGCTTTTGACTGGGGAAAAAACATCAAACAAAGCTGAAGATTGCTTCTTACACTACATTATCTTTATTTGAACTTATAGTTCCACGTTAAATTGTGCAGCAGTTATATTTAGTCGCTACTAGCAGTAGCTATAATCGTGAATCATTAAATGTGAAATGGAAAATGAGAATACTCTCACACTTACACACAAGCTTGTGAGAGTGAGATGCATACTGGCTTCTTTTGCCAGGTGACAAAGTATATTAGCTTCTGAATGCATAGTCGATTATTTTGTGTGATCTTGGAAAATTCAAGCAAGATGCTGATGAATAAGTTTATCTTTATCTTCATACTGAAGGCCACAAAGATAAAAAAATCATATATACTTTGTCACAGAAGCTAAGGGTTTCACTTTCAAATAAAAGTTGAAGATGTTTTAGGAAGCATTAGCATTGATGTTGCCATAGAAATTAATCCTAATGCATTCTCCTGTATTCTGATGCTGTGCTCTATTTGTGTGGTTCTGTGTGTAAAACCAAATTAGTAGACCAATTTTCAAACTGATGGGTGCAGTTACATCAGCTGGTGCTTGGCTAAGTCCCCTTAGTGCACAATAAAGTGTCCCAACCCTGAATACCCAAACAAAAACTGACTCTGTAATTTTTCAGTTTGTGGGTTGTGAGGCAGTTTAGATACACAAATATGGGTGTAAAATCCCATCACAGCCTGCATCACACCTATTCTGAAAGAACTTGATGGGCTGTCTGTGTAAAATTATTTCACTTACTTACATGTTTTTAAGGCTTAGCACCTGATTTTTTTATTTTGCTTACCTGTCCTGAGCCAAACACTGCCTCCTGAGCATATTTCACCAGGCACTCCTTACAGAAGAGATGTCCGTCAGAGCACTGTGTCATCTCCTCAAAGGCAAACTCCCCACAGCAGCATCCACACTCTATCAGCTGACCATCCTGAAAAGTACAGTAGCTGGGTTTAAGCAATCTGTGTGAATGCCTAGCTGGAGTAAAAAACTAATGACACCAATGTTTTTGGTCCTATCAAATCATAAGAGTGTGAAAAACTGTGGTTCTCTCACGCCTCGATTACTGCAATGCTGTGCTAACAGGCCTCCCAGCCTGCACTATTAAACCACTACAGATGGTCCAGAATGCAGCAACACGTCTGGTTTTTAACCATCCAAAACGGGCACATGTCACCCCACTGCTCATTGAGCTACACTGGCTTCCGATTGCTGCCCGGATCAAACACAAAGCCTGCACGATCGCCTGTAAGGTGATGACAGAGCAGGCTCCCCCTTATCTGCTGCACTCGCTCCTAAAAGCTTATGTCCCTGCCCTGTCGCTGCGCTCCTTCACTGAACGTCACCTTGCTTTGCCTAACATTCACACAAAGCAATCCAGACTGTTCTCCTCAGTCGTTCCCAGATGGTGGAACAAGCTGCCTACCACCACTAGAGCAGAGATGTCCCTCACTGGGTTCAAGAAACTCCTAAAATCCGAGCTCTTCAAAGAGCACCTGCTCTAGTGATTCCAAATACTCCCCATGAGTACTGATATGCACTCAGCATTCGATATCCAAATGTTAATTATTTAACTTTAGTATTTTTCGCATTTGTACTTCTATACTATTGTAAGTCGCTTTGGATAAAAGCGTCCGCTAAATGTAATGTAATGTAATGTAATGAAATCAAATCATAACATGATGTATATGTAATACTTTCAAATGCATCAATCCATCATATTTAGATGAATTTATCTATATGTGGATTATTCCTAGACATCCTAGTCAACACTTTTTCTCTTCTTACTGGGCCAACAAAAGAGTAGTTCATCACCAATAAGCTATATTGAGTATTAATACAGAATTTCCTCATGCCCCTAACCGTGACATTATGTCAAGCATACGGCCTTGAAACTACCTTTTGATACTGCTCCTCATTCACTTGCAAAGCCAGAAGAAAATCTTCATGCTGAAAATGGAAATGAAAACACAGTCAGTTCATGATGATAACATTTCAGAGGAAAAGCAAAGTAAATAGGAATCAAAAGTCTGTTGAAGAAGTGCATCTATAGAAGTACCTCAGCCATTTCCTTTGCTTTTTGCTCATAGAACTGAAGCTCTTTCATTAAAGACGGTTCCAGTGCTGTGTCAGAGCTCCTACACCATCTCCGGTTTTTCTCCAGAAAGAACATCTTCCTCTCCCGTTTAAAAGAACCTGAAAAAAATGAGGACAGTTGGCAGCATTCAAAAGTCAGTTATACAGTGCGTTCTCATACTGTAATGAAAATGTGCATTAGAAATGTAACTTCATCACTGAAAAGCAAAGACAGCAGTGTGTAGTCACCTTGCTCAAACTTGAATTCAATAAAAGCGCGCTCGTTTGGCTCTTTTCTCTTCTTCCTCTTCCCTGAGGGATCATTGGAGATTTCTTGCCACTTCTTAAGGGCTTCAAATAAGGCCTTGAACACAACAACAACAACAGTCATTCACTGTGGAAAATCACTGCCCTAGAACACAACTGACAACAATCCACAGAGAAACTGCTGGTGGGTGTGGGCAGTACCTTGCGGGTGATTGCATAGTGTCCTTTGAGGGAATTCAGTGCCCATTTGATATCCTGGCAGCTCAGCATTCTGAAGTCACCCATCAGCAAGTCTGCTGCTTGCATTACAACCTCTGGGCCAACACTTTTCAACTTGGAATAATCAAAATAGTTTTCACTTTCCTGAACAAAAAAAGAAGGGATATTAAAATAGCATACACTGTACATCCAATCACTGGCCACTTCATTAGGTACGCATACCTACACCCACTGTCCATTTTAACAGCTCCACTTACTATACATGCACTTTATCTTAACATACAGGTGTTGGCTGGACAGTTGTAGCTGGTGCAAAATTTCCTCTCCAGCAGTAACACTGAGGCATTTAAAAATCAGATCCACTCATACCAGCCCAAAACACTAACACACCAACACACCACCATCATTAAATAACATCTACTCTGCAGTCCTGATCACTATCGTCTGTAACTGTAGAACAAAGTGCACCTATATGGTCAGTGGAGCTGATAAAATGGACAATGAGTGCAGATACAAGGTATTTGTACATAATGAAGTGGCCAGTTAGTGTACATGTGTGAGAAATGATATTTTAGTACAATCATTTGAAACAGAACAAACCTGTGTTTCAGTGTCACTGGTCTCGAGGAGCACACTCCTCTGAGCTAAACTAGAGTTGGCTTTTCTTGGATAATCAGGATTCTCCAACAGCATATTGCATATTCTGAGGGAAAATAATCAAGTTTTTTTTTTCCTCAACCCGAACCAGAAGAACAAAACAGAGAGGCATTACAGATGAAGGAATTGGAAATTTTTGTGCTTACACATTTAAATCTTTCAAGTCATTTCTTTCTATTAATTCTGCTACATAGCCATCCTGCACATCCGGAAACAGGTCCATCTGTGAAATATGTGAGAAACAGATTAACATTCGACACAATTATGATATATAAGTATATTTAATATATAATTATGACCCTTAAATAACTGAGTAGGGTGTGCAGGAAGAAATACAACAGTAACTTATGCAAAAGGAATGAATAATACTGATGTAGACCTAATTATTCTGGTGTTCAGTTCTGGGCAGAAAATGTACCAAACCAATGACTGCAAAATTATTAATCTTTTAACTGTCTCAACAGCAAATAACTGTCAGGAAATTAGCAATAATTAAATATAAACATAAAAGATATGAGAATATCCACAGTACTGGGAATTATTATCAAATATTGTAGGTTGGACCGTCAGAAATGAGGTCTATGCCCAAAGTAGACTTGTGTCATAAAGGTTTGTGCCATAATGATAAAACTGTAATGTTTTTAATAAACCAGCAAGTTTATTCACAATGGAAACCATGTAACTCACAGAATCTAAAGCAAAGACTTGAATCTTGGCCAATCTTTTTTTTTTACATTTTAAAACAATAGGAGATATCTGATTTCAGAGTGTCTAATTTAGCTTACTTGGACATGTTCACACATTTTGTGATGTTTAATTTTGAAGTTTAATTGTTCCAGAACTGTTTTCCAGCACTGTGGATGTGCTCAAATATGATGTGGGATAGCATTTCCCTTTGATTTCCTTAACACTCATATTATGTTCATATTTGTTTTTGGGGTCAATTTGACAACAGCAATTTAACCCCCCAGAAAATTATTAGAATTTCAGTCTCGTCTGACTCGTCTCGGACACAGTCTCGTCAGACTCAGACACTTTTTACTCTCTAAAATGTTGACATTTTATATGTTATACAGCTAAAACAGCCTGGGGTCAAATTGACTCCAAAGAACACTGATGTATACAGTATGTGTACAGAACGCTAAAAAAACATATCATGTTAATTTTATGTTTACTCAGTTATCAGCATGCAATTAGTAAAAGTCATTAACTATAAAGCAAAATAACGTCGTTATATGTGTATTTAAAGACGTTAAACAATGGATCAGGTCAAATTGACCCCAAACATAATATGAGGGTTAAATATTTAAGTGAGTAAATTTGTGTGCAGCTTGTTAGTCAGAGTCAATATGGTTTTCCACTCCATGTGGAAACAGTTGGTGAGAAGTATGTTTCCTGGTTAGTTTGTGTTTAAGGAGAGACCAAGTATTACCTATAGGGTACAAATCTGGACTCTAACCAGTTGAACTTGTTCTCAGCCCACTTCTTGGTGGTTTTTGCAGTATAAATTGGACCATTGGTTTTTTGAAAAATAACATTTAATCTTTCCTCTTTAAAAACAATTTTCCAATTAAATCAATGCTTTCTGTAATGTTTCTGTATTCAAAAGCATGAATTGACTTTTTACAGTGAAACTTAAGCTTACAAGCACATGAAAAGACAATGATACCCCTACTTCCATACTTAATGGTAGTAGAGATAGATTCCCTGTTTACTTGCCAGATCATCAAAGACACGTCTCTGGATCATTAAGAGCTTAAAATTGAGCAATTATGAGTTTGGCATATGAGAAAATAACACGCTTATTCAGAAACAAGCTCAAGATTGTAAAATCAGTTTGCAGAAGAACAAAAAACAACTAAGCTGTGAATGTTATCGTTTTCTACTTAATAATTTCAACCCCTATATCAAACTGTGTCATCAATACAAATTGCCCCAAACATAGTGAACACACAGATGATACCACTAAATGAACTGTGTAAACAAAGGATCAAGCTGACAAAAGCCTGAGCCATAGACTTAAAGTGAAACTAAACTAAAACTTCAGAGCCTTTATTTTTAAAACAAGCAGGTCTACATGAAGGTCACTGAAAAGGAGATGCTGCTGGAGACTCACCACTCTTTTCACCAGCATCTCAAGCCTGTAGTGCCGAGGTGCTGGTGGCTGGCTGGCTGTTGAGGAACCAGGCTGCTCCAAGTTATCCAGTGTCAATAAGGTTCCAGGGCTTGGAGGGGGAATAAACTGTTGCTGCTGTTCTTCTGGCTGAGGCACTGCCACCTCAGGCTCCAGTACTGTCTGTGTGGGCTGAGTCCTGATGACAGCCTGTTCCTGAGAAGGAACCAGGGCTACAGCCCCAGAGTACCTTTCAGTTCTATGCAGATTGCCTACTGCAATCCTGATACATGTGCTTGGCTGAGGCTGTAACTCGGCAACTGCTGGAGTGAAGAGAGAAGTGCCCTGACTGGGTGGATGGGCATTGGGCAAAGGGTTGTTAAGTTGGGACAGTGAACCCCCAGCAGGAAAGTGAGGTCCCAGTCCAATATTGTCTCTAGATGTGGAAGGTACAGCGTTCTGGTCCGTAGTAAAGACACCTATGGCTTGATTTCCTGATGTGGGCTGTGCAGATGCTACAGAAGTGTGGGGAAAATGTGAGTCCACCAGGCTTGGGCCTGGAACATAAGCCTGGACCTGAGATGTGCTGCCTCCCCACTGAGCAGCAGGCCGGATCACGCTGCGCTGAGATGGTACCTGTGGCTGAGAACAACCAAAAAAATAAAAATAAAAACAGATTTCTGAAAAATATTTAACATGCAATAAAACAGTTCAAATAGCCTTTGGAGCTGTCCAGTATATTAAGCTGCAGCCAATCAATTATTAAAGTAACAGTAAGACTATTTTATTGAAACATGTTTCTACCTCTAAAATGCTAACTTCATCATCATCTTCATCATCATCTTTGACCACAACAGGAGCATTTGGTACAAATGTAACAGGCTCATCATCTGAATCATCAGATATGGTTATGTAGATCCTCCCTGTAGACCTGTTACCTACAGAAAGAACATGAATTGATTAACATTTTAAGGGCTGAAATTAATGATTAGTTGCATGTTAATAATTCAATGTTTAATCATGATGTATATGTTAGTTAACTGCTCATTATGCATTACCTGTTACTATTCTGGATAAATGATTAAGCACTTAGAAACTAGGAAATAATTATACTGCTTATTTACTCACTATGAACTAAAGAACAATTATTGCACAGCTAATGAACTGATTTTTTAAATTATTTATTTTATTACTGATGTATTAACAGGTTTATTTACTCATATACAAAAGTAACATGATAACTGTGTAGTATTTATATGTTAGTCCCATTAAGTGATCTGTTAATTGTAATGACATGAGCATAGTGATGCTGCTGAATATGGGGAGGTAACAAATTGGCCAGAAAAGAGTTTCACAAGAAAAGATTAATAATATAAATTATTAAATAAAAATTAATCAGTTTATATATATATATATATATATATATCTATATATATCTATCTATATCTATATATATTTATCTATCTATCTATCTATCTATCTATATATCTATATATATATATATATATATATATATATCAATAAGAATGTGATCCACACTAACTACAAGGACACCAACCCTGGCTGCGATGGGTGTTGAAACTGGCCAGATGAATGACATCTTCATCACTGTTTCGGTCAGCCATGGTAAGACCCCCAGCCAGACTCCCTGAGTCTCCCACCTTCTGTCTCTCTCCTGCTCACAAGAACTCATGCACACACAGGGCCCTAATATCAGAGGGGCATGACCCTGCAGACACAGAAAAAGAAAGAAAATTTAGTACTTGAAGCAGGTGTAGCTTTTGTTTTGTTTTGTAATTCTAAACAACCCCAGTCTTGCTAGAGTTCTGAAAGGAATTTAACCAAAAAAGCTTTCTGGTGGTATGAGATATTTGTATCAAATTGTTACAGGGAGGCAGAAACCAGGAAAGACTCGTTATGTTTAATTTAAGCAACTATACAGCATTATGTGCAATATTTTAATCCAACAATGAGCAATATTCCATGTACAACATGCAGTTGTAAATATTCTTCAGAGTTTATTATATGTTTTACTTATGTTTATAGTCTCTTTTAATACCTACTTCTATTAATAAGTATTTCACTGTCCCTTTGCTGCTGTAACACTTAGTTTCCCCACTGTGGGACTAATAAAGGATTATCTTATCTCAGCTTACATGTTGAATCACAAGTAAAACGTCACTCTCATGTTGGCTAACGTAGCAGCTAGAGTTGAATGTTCACTCAAGTGGACGAAATACCTCCTAAACAGCTGTTAGTTGACTGGCTGCGAAGAAGTTGTCCAGGCTAAGTTGATAAGCAGCACCTTGACTGACTTTCACTCTTGAAAGCGTTTGCTAGCAACGATTGAACATTGTAAACAACGCCAAACTTAAGTTGATAGATATACAAAACCTGGCACACAATGTTATTCTATGTAGTTTTCTGCTAAACAAACTACTCTACTGTAAATGTAAACAGTCTTAAGTGATCAGGACAGGACAGACAGCTCTACAGGCAGTTAGCGAGCTAAAGGAACGAGTTGGCCAAGAGTAGTCCGGCTGGCTAGCATGTTAGCCTACTAGTCTGGGTAAGTAAGGACTTAAGAGGAGGGACAGATTTAGCTGCAGAGATTAATAATATATCACTCCTCAGTCGCTGGGGACAACGGCTAGTCATTCTGTTATGATGTGACTGTAAATATCAAACCTACCTCTCAGTTAAAACGTCCAGTACATCGACAAGCTTTGAGAGCCGGATATCGAAACAAATGGCCAAAACAAGACAGGCGACGTCACTAACACAACGTGCGTAGAAGAGGATGATGGGATATGGAGTTCTGTCTAATATCCGGCGCTTGGGCTTGTGGCGTCACGTAGTTGTTTGGTCAATAACGTTTCCCAGCAAAGTATATAATACTCACTACATTATAACTCAGAACAAAAGTGAATTGTAAATTGTAAGTAACAGACAAAGACATTTGGCTGCTTCTGTAACAAGTTTCAAATACTCAAGTGTGTCTCACAAAATTGTAATATGAAAATGTTCATAGCTATTCATCATTTAAGTCAAAAAGTTGTGTATGGTGAATGCAAAACATTTGAGTCTACCTTTCTGTATTAAATTATGAACATAGATGCAACAACTTTTTCACCAATTTAATAATTTTTTAATGTGTTGGTAACTGGACCAGCTGAAAGCAGGCAAGCCCCCCAAATACACATGCTTTCAATATGTTTTCACCTCTACAAAGGCTTTAAATACCCATGTTTAAACCAGCTGCTAAATAAATGTGAATAATACATAATTACTAACTTGTGTGGTAGTAGGAATTAGCATTATGCTAACGTTTTTGGACAAACAAGGGGAACTACAAAGAGAAATGAAAGGCTCTCAGTTCAATCTTGTGATATAATAATCACTCATCAGTCAAATGTGTGCACTGATGAACAGCTTACATTATGTTCAGACTGCAGACAAATAAAATTTGTTTCTCAAATTAGATTTGTTGAGATAACCATCCACACTGTAATTAGCCAGTACTCAGATTGGATTTGCGTGTAAAGTTTATAGACTGTATATAAGAATAAGAAGTTTTCATATACAGTCTACAGTCCGTATATCAAGCCTATCTGCTTGTGTTGCTGTGATAATAACATAGGTTTCAGTAAGGACAGCCTGGTTGGTTGCCAGGTTCACTGTACAGTACATTAACTTAAGCTTTTTAAAAACACAATCATGGGTAACAGTTTAGTGGTGGTGGGGTGATGGTATTTGGACTACTTTAAACATGTTCAATGACAGTAAAAAATCTTATGGTAACACAGAAAAATAATAGTGTTAAAGATGCCTTAGGTAGACTCTTTAATATTACAAAATTCAGTGGAGAGAAATGAAAATATAGATTAGAGCAGAGTAGAAGGCAAAGTATTATTTTTTAATTACTAAATACTAGCTTACAGTTATGTAGATATTTTAAATTATTTAAATATATAGGTGCCTTGCTCAAGGCCACTTCAGTCATGACCAGGGATCAAACTGGCAGCCTTCCGGTCACAAGACTAGATCCATACCACCAGACCACGATTCCCCCACATATACACATATATGCAATTCTAGAGTCATGTATTACATGTCTATAATGTCAGCCATTTCTAAAACCACTGACTGACTCTGCTGTGGTGATAAATGAAGACCTTTAGACAATAGATTCGAGGATGCTGATTGGCTAAATGTATGATATCATGTGTATATCATGTGCAGCAACAGTCAATAACATCCCCACTTCAAAAGTTTACGTGTTTTTTTTTTTTTTCAACTATATTGGATCCTCAACATTCTTCAT
>BRDA01002809.1:5236-23756 GCA_036984385.1 Crenuchus spilurus | reverse complement strand
CCACCATAACACGAGGGAGGGGGCAGGTATAGTGTGAAAGGGGGCGGAGGGGCAGTTTAAGAGAGGTGGGGGCAGGTAGAGACTGTTGTGGGAAAGTGAAGAGGCAGAGAGGTTAGGAGGGGTGAGGATTAGTTCAGGATGGTTGGGAAGAGAGATACAAGTACAGCACATTACTATCTAATATCTGTTAACAACAATAATGCAGAAGTTCTATATCACTAAATACAAAAATGACTAAAGTGATTGATGACAAAGACTGTTGGAGTCAGAGGTGGGGCTGTTTGAGGACAGATCATGTGGGATTGAGTGAGGCGGATAGAAGGGAACTGTTTAGTGCAGGTAGAAATTGGACTGTTTGGAGACCATGGAGACGGAAGAAGTTGGACAGTTTGGGGACAGGCAGAGTTTAGACTGTTGCAGACAGAGAGAGATTGGATTGTTTGGGGAGATGTAGAATTTGGACTTTTGAGGATTGGTAGAGGTTGGGCTGGTTTGGGATTTGTAGAGTTTGGACTTTTGAGGATTGGTAGAGGTTGGACTGGTTGGGGAGATGTAGAGTTTGGACTTTTGAGGATTGGTAGAGGTTGGACTGGTTGGGGAGATATAGAGTTTGGACTTTTGAGGATTGGTAGAGGTTGGACTGGTTGGGGAGATGTAGAGTTTGGACTTTTGAGGATTGGTAGAGGTTGGACTGGTTGGGGAGAGGTAGTTTGGACTTTTGTGGATGGTTAGGGTTTTTGGAATATTTGAGGATGGGTAGAGATTTGGGGAAGGCAGAGTTTGGACTGTGACTATTTTGGGCAGGTAGAGGTGGAACTCTTTGGGTCAGGTAGTTTTGGACTGTTTTGGGGCAGGTAGAAAAGGGACTGTTTGGGGATAGGTAGAGGTTGGACTGTGACTGTTTGGGGGCAGGTTAACATTTAAATATTTATAAGAATGCAACATAGTAATTAAAAATATATACATTTTTGCGGCCTTCGCGACTACATCTGCAAGCACAAAAATGCCTTTGTGGACCACTGTTTTCCAACATCTGTATGTTGAAATATTACACCCCTAGACCCTAACCCCAGTGACCCCTGCCCTGGACACCCAGAAACTCCACACTTCCTGTAGGCCACTATATTCTGGTGTCAGGTGGACCTTGACCAGTGTCTATGTGTCTCCAGGGGGATATCTGGGGGATTTGACATGCTGTTAAACGTCAGTATTGTGCCTCGCCACCAAACTGGAAGTCTGCAGAGCAGGTGAGGAAATCCACACGTGGCTGCAGGAGGCAGACAGCTGCTTTAAACCCTGTTAGCTCTCAGTGCTAATCTCAGGAACTCCACAAATGATCACGTTCTGGAGGACAAGAAGGTAATGGAGATGTTCTAGACTGTTGGGAACTGAACCTAGACCCATGCAAACAATAGATAGAAAAATGTTAAATATGCTTCAGGGTAGGAGCCAACAGTTGTCTACGTTTCCTGGCCTGGATGCTGGTGCCATTTGCTTGTACATTGAGGAGCATCTTGTTAACCATATGGTGACTGTTAGCTGACCAAATATCTTCATATCTCAGACTCTGATGTCCACTGAGTCTCGTAACCTTCAACAGCATCTGACCAAACAAATCTACTTCTGTGTGAATGATATACATCACTGATCTTGTAATGGCTGCATGGTATACACTGTGTTAAAACTGTTTGTGGACACCCCTTCTAATGAATGCATTCAGCTACTTAAAGGTGCATCCACCGCTGACACAGCTCCTCTAATCCCTGTAGAGAAGTACTGCCAATAGAATAAGATTCTCTGGAGCAGATATAGATACATGAACCTGTTGGCACCAGCATTGAACTTTAGAGTAGTGGAACTGTATTCTCTGAAACTAGTGGTGCTCCACCCAATACTTTTGGAGGGATCAAGTGTGGGGAAGATCATCTAACACTCACTAAGCTCTTGTCACTTGATGCAATCACATCATCACAGCAAGGCTGTAAATCTAGTAGAAAATCTTTGCAGGACAGTAGAGACAGTTACTCCAACAAAAGCAGGATAAAACGAGCACTTTAACCAAAATTTGTAGCCAGCACTGTGAACATCCTGGCCAATCAGAGCTGCAAATGAAAGTTTATGTGCACTTGTTGGTGAAGTTGTAGATGTAGCTGATCAGACAAGACTGTATGGAGTCCAATTTCTTCTTCTTTAGTTTAGAACTTCAGCTACGAGGCTAATGTTGTTAACATTGCAGGTCCACGCTGACCAACTACAGGTGGAAAAATAATGTATATGAAAATGATTTTGTAAGTCCAAAGTAGGGATGCACCGATACCGATACCAACATCGGGTATCTGTCCGATACCACGTGCGTGTACTTGTACTCGTATTCATAAAAGTGCTCCAATACTACAGGATCCGATACCAGCGTGATGGGAGCTTCGTGTCCTTCTAACAGACAGTATTAGTTTGCGCCACAAAATAAATAAATTAAATTAAAAAATACAATTAAAAAAAGAAGACGACGACTACGTACGGCAGCCGAGCTGAACAAGCCACTTCACGGCAGCGTGACTTTAACCAGCCCGGTAGTAGAGAAGGAGCAGCTATGTCCGCGGTGTGGAGGTATTTCCAAGTGAATGAACGAGACGAAAACTAAATAAAAACTAATATTTTAAAACGAAAACTATGACTAAAAGTATTAGACTTTTAGTCGACGAATAAAAACGAAACGAAAATGTCACAGAATGACTAAAATAATGTTTTTGTCCAGTAATCCGCTTTTTAAAGTAAACCTGCCGCACGTCTGACTTCCTCAAAGCACGCTAAGCTCCACAGTCAGTCAGTCAGTCAACAACACAACGTGCTGACGTCACTGCTGCAGCTTCGACGGAAGAGAAGAAGCGATTTATGGAGTAATTTCACTTTCACTGCCACACAAAACAAAACAAAGCAAAGTTTGTGGATGTAAAATAACTGGGAAAAGCACTACTAACCTCAAGAGGTCCTCAGTTCTCACCACCACGAGCTTTACAAAAAGGTAAGCTAACGTAATGTAGCTAGCTAGTTGGCTAACGGTGATGATTATGTATATCTGATACGTTTCATTTTTGAATGTTTCAGTGTATAAAGGGGAAATGTGTAATCCGTTATCATTATCTTAGGTGTTTAGATTAAATAGATCACAAACACATCTAACTGGAGCCATAAGACACACATACAGGCTCAGTTTCATTTTCATTTTAAGTATTGATATTTATTAGTACTCTTATTGGTACTTGGTATTGGCAAGTACTTAAATGTAAGTACTTGTACTCGTACTCGGTTTGAAAAAATGTGGTATCGGTGCATCCCTAGTCCAAAGTGCTGGCTTGAGACTTTATGCTAGTTTTTATTTGATGTTGATTGACCAAGTAAAATTGAGATATGATCGTTTCAATTTTATCTAAAAATCATAAGTACACATCTATAAAAGTTGCGAAGTTGGATGGGCGAGATGCCTGCAAGGAAGCCACACAGTGGCAACAAAGTAGACAAAAAAGTAACATTTACAACCTGTGGTAACATTTTCTGTTATTAAAATGCTTTATAGTAAATACGTTCTTTTTTCAAATTGGATTTTCTGTTTTTTTGGATCTCGTATGAGTGTAAAATAATTGCCAGGCCATATAGGTAATGTTAAAGATACATGGGTAATGTCTTATATATAAAAATAAATTTCATGCTTTTGGTTCTTGATGGAAACGTTCTTGCAGTAGCGTTAGTTAGTTCTGCACGTCTGGGCCTGTTTCTGATTTAGAGGTCAACTGGTGATAATGTGGTGAGGTCAGCAGGTCAGGTTGCAGTGGCTTCTCTCCTGGATTTCCACTTCACTTTACTTTGTCCATTAACCCATTAATGTACACGTAGTGTTCACATTTCCTTTGGTCCACATGTCTGCGTTTGCCCAAACACAAACATGTAGAGCGTTGTGAAATTGGTTCAACTCTGTGGCTAAAAGCTGAGCTATGCAAAATGGTCATAAATCATATTTGCATATTTTTTTCTCACTTACCTCAAATGTGGTTGATCAGTCAACACACGATTGGAGTCCAAATGTTGCTTCCTTAGTTTGGAAGAGATTGGAGATCTGAGGCTAATGTTGCTAACTAACACTAGAACTCAGTAGTCACCTAAAGTAGCCCAGTTGTTTTTCTAAAAACACATCACCTCAAATGTCATGTAGATCTTAATGGTCTCACAGACTCGTGGATGTGGTTTAGGACACAGTATGACATACTGTGAACTTTAAAAATACTACAGAACTACAGACAGACACTTCAGACAGAAGCAGGGTTGATTGAAGACTTATCTTGCATTTAAGGTCTCTTTCACACCTGGCATTAATATGCGTCTCCAGTGATCTGATCACAAATGATTGCCAAAATGCACAGCAATTCACACCTGGCATTTTAAATGCATCTCCTGTGACCTGGTATCAGATTTCCCACAATACTGTCATTCTCCAGCTACTTTTGTTTTGAAATTGACATGGTTAGCAAACTGTTTCAGGTGATTTTAGAAGAGAGAACAAAAAGTGACACAGACGGTGCTTATTTCTGCCGGAGACGCCTCAAGACACTTTTACAAATATAATGGGGTCAATGTATCTCTGACCGCCTCTGAATGTGGTTTGATTGATTGGATTAAAATACATCCTCGAGACACACTGTACCCCATTCACACTTGTACTGGCCACTTATGATTGAGTAACCCAGGACACTGAATGTGATCATCATCACTGAAAATTATTCAGCACTACCTGCCCTGAGTCATTATCCAAGATGGCTGACACAGCATTCAGCTACACAAGTTCCTGTAAAGTTTAAGTCATACAGTGTCCTAAACCACATCTAATTAATATTCCATTATAACCTACATGAGGTTAGAGTGGTTTAGGTGATGTTTTCATGGAAATGACTGAACTATTTTGGTGACTGTTGGGTTTGTTCGACACTCAAGAACTATAAGTTGAACTCCAAACATATCAAAGTGAACTTTATTGTCATTAAGAATCTACAACAGGGATTGAAATTACAAAATTACCTTTCTCCAGACTCCAATGTGCAAAATATATTGAACACAGTACATTAGACTATACATATTAGACAAGAAATAGACATAAGAATATGAATGGGATTTGGAATATAATATTCAAAATGATATCCTCTGGATATGAATATAAGTGTTGAATGTTGCACATATTACACCATAAAAATGAATGTAGTGGGCCCTGAGTGGCTCAGCTGGCTAAGATACTGACACTATAACCAGAGAATCATGAGTTCAAATCACGGTCAAGCTGTTTGCCATCAACAGCCGGGGCCCAAAGAGAGCAAAAATGGTCAGTGCTGTCTCTCGCTCAGGCATCTACTGATTGGTCCAATCGGAGCTGGGAATCCTGCACTTTCCTCCGAGCTCGTTGTCTCCCCAGTGATGGTGTATCAGCAGTAGTTTGAAAAGAGGTGGTGGCTGCATCACACATAATGGAGGAGACTTGTGCTTGACTTCACCCTCCTAGAGTCAGGGACATTGCAAAAGTGATGGGGAGAGCCCTAACGGATGGGATGGGTTAATTGGCTACTACTACATTGGGAAGGGGATAAAAATGGGCAAAAATAAATAAATAAATAAATAAAAATGAATGCAGAACACTCTTGAAAACCAATCAAGTGCATAGAGTAATTATTGCACAACAATAGCTGCACTTGAAAATATGATTGTGTATGATTGTGTGGTGTGTGTTAAACAGTTAATGTCTTAGCTGATTGACTCACTTTGGGTAAATATGGCTTCTCATGTAATCATTTTTTTGAATTCAGTGTTTTGGTCAACAGGGGTTGATGAAAAGCAGAACTATAAATAAGAAAATGTACTTGTTTACGTTTCCATTTATATTTATATTTTCTGGGCATTCCTCTATATATATACACTATTCAAAAAATAAAGGGAACACTAAAATAACACATCCTAGATCTCAGTGAATAAAATATTCCAGTTGAAAATCTTTATTTATTACTTACTGGAATGCGTTAAGAACAAAATAACAAAAATGATCAATGTACATCAAAATTATTATTCCATGGAGGTCTGGATTGGAAATCATACTCAAAATCTCATACCACCCTCATGGAGTCTGTTTCTGACAGTTTGAGCAGAAACATGGATATTAGAGGCCTGCTGGAGGTCATTTTGCAGGGCTCTGGCTCTGCTCCTCCTGTTCCTCCTTGCACAAAGGAGGAGGTAGCAGTCCTGCTGCTGGGTTGTTGCCCTCCTATGGCCCCCTCCATGTCACCTGGTGTACTGGCCTGTCTCCTGGTATCTGCTTCATGCTCTGGACACTGTGCTGACAGATACAGGAAACCTTCTTGCCACAGCTCGCATTGATGTGCCATCCTGGATGAGCTGCACTACCTGAGCAACTTCTGTGGGTTGTAGACATCGCCTCATGCTACCTCTATGGTGAGAGAACTGACAGAATGCAAAAGTGACCAAAACATCAGCCAGAAAGGATGAAAACAGAGAAAAGGTCTGTGGTCACCATCTGCAGAACCACTCCTTTATAGGGGTTGTCTAGCTAATTGCCTCTCGTTTCTACCTGTTGTCTGTTCCATTTGGATAACAGCATGTAAAATTGATTCACAATCAGTGTTGCTTCCTAACTGGACAGGTTGGTTTCACAGAAATGTGGTTGACTTGGAGTTACATTGTGTTGTTTAAGTGTTCCCTTTATTTTTTTGAGCAGTACCGTATATATATATATAATTGTACTTAGTTAATATAGTTAATGCTGTATATACTGTATATTCTAATTCATATCATTTTGAAACTATTGTTTCAAGCCCTGAAAAGTCTGACCAGCATTGGCCAAGATGTATAAACTATCTAATTTTCCTTTTCTCTTTGTTTTCTTTACCTTTACTCCTGACCTTTGACCTGGGCCCTCCCCTACTCACCCTCTCTCGATGCCTTTTGTTTGGAGTCAGCATCTGGTGTGGAGTTGTGTTTACTGCTCGTAATCTCACAGCCATGTCTGCTCTGGTTTGTTGACTCCAGTGGCCTTGCTGTTTGTGTCTCAGAAGGGCAGCGCTGTTATTTTGTTTAGACTTCAGTGTTGTGGGCTGTTGAGGGATCTGTAGACATCCTGAACTAAAGAGAAGCATTTTCTCTTCACTGCGGTTCAATCTCACATGTACTGGCCATCTCTGTCTGACCATTGTTGTACTAGAAGAGAGGCCTGGTGCTGTGATGATGCTCCAAATTATGGGATGAGGAAGTTAGCTGAGTGTAGTGTTTTTCCAAGAACAGATGCAGTGTATAATCATAGTCTTCCTCACACTGGAAATAACATCCTACACTGCAGAAGCTAAAGGTGCCTTGAATTTCCAATGAAGTGCTCCAAGAACATTTAGGTGCTTCAAGAACCCTTCTCCAGACGTATTATTCTAGAACAGAATATAGATAAGATTCAACTTTAGCCAATGTGTTTGCACACAATGTAATTTGACCTCCACATTTAAGCCATTTGTGTAGTGAAACACACACACACCAGTGAACACACTAGACTGAGAACATGTTCCTGAAGAGGTGGGCAGCCCTATCCATGGTGCCCAGGGAGCTGCTTGGGGTTAGGTGCCTTGTATAGTTATGACCTTCCCAGGGATCGAACCAGCGACCTTCCAGTCACAAGACCAGAACCCTGACCACTAACGTCTGTATGTAGGTCGATAACCAGGAACAAGTTGGTCAGGAAACTCCTGAAGGACATTAATTGTTTCTATGAATCACCATACTTTCGTTTTCGGTTCCTCAAAAACAATAACTTCAGTTCTTCAGAGAACCACCTTTTGCAAAAGGGTATAGCAAGCTGAGCAACACCAATGCTACTAGCATTACGTTTTTGAGTGACTCTTTCAAAGATGTGAGAATGGCTAGTAGAGTCCAGATTAGAGTGTCAGTCCTTCCACCAACACCCTGAGAATGAGCCTGTGATGATTCTACCGGCAGTGTCCATTTTCTATCTACCTAAGCTAGCACACACAGGCACCGAGAAACCAAACAGAAGGAACTAGTGAGATTAGAGAACATATATAGGTCAGCAAGACAAACTTGATCTGTCTTTTGTCCAAAACCTTTCTGAAATGCTAAAAGCTGGAATGTAGAAATGTTCCATTTAGATCTCCTTAACATGTCAATAGTTTATCCTGGACAACATTGAGATCAGGTGGAGAAACAAAGGAGACTTGAAATCTCAGATCTTCTCCTCAAATGTTTCTCCTGAGAAAAAGATCCCAGGAATCTCAATATGAACTCAAACATTTCTCATGCTGTTAATGAGTATTAACATTTTTGCCTGGGCCATATATATCTCATTGCCTCTTCTATGTCTCTCTCTTTAAGTCTCTACTTCTTCTCAGGAATTTTAAAGAGCAACATCTGTATAATGACATGCAGAAGTAAAAGCTGTCAGAAATCCATTTGAGTAGAATTAAAATGTCCTGAAACCTGCACTCAGAAGGTCAGATGATATGTAAAGAGAGAAGATTGGTGGGACAAGAGAAGAATCTCTAAAGACTGACTATGGACAGTTTGGGCGTAAGTGTTTGTGCTAAATTGAGATACTGTTATGTTAAAGCGTTAAGAACAGACAGGTTTGAGATTACTGCTATGTTGAGCAGAGCTTGCTGTGAGCAGATGGCTGGATAATGAACATCAGTGAAGAACATGTAAGCCATTCCCATCATTAGCACCTATATGAGGAGGTCCTGTGTTATCAGGGTGCTGTGTTTCTCAGTTCAATATTCTGTTAACATACATTAATCCTAAAATTGGTGTTCAGGTCATAGGACCCTGGAAAAGAGGATCATGGGAGACCACATATGTAGAACTGGGGAGCATAGGACCATGGGGACATAAGATCCTGTGAATATATGACCACAGAATATACATGGGAACATAGAACCATGGAAACAGCATCATGGAACATAGGACCCTGTGAACATAGAACCATGGAAACAACATCATGGAACATAGGACCCTGGGAACATAGAACCCTGGAAACAATATTATGGAATATAGGACCCTGGGAACATAGAACCCTGAAAACAGTATCATGGAACATAGGACCCTGGGAACATAGAACCATGGAAACAACATCATGGAACATAGGACCCTGGGAACAGTATCATGGAACATAGGACCCTGGGAACATAGAACCATGGAAACAGTAACATGGAATATAGGACCCTGGGAACATAGAACCTTGGAAACGGTATCATGGAACATAGGTCTCTGGGAACATAGAACCCTGGAAACAATATTATGAAATATAGGACCCTGGGAACATAGAACCATGGAAACTGTATCATGGAATATAAGACCCTGGGAACATAGAACCATGGAAACAGTATCATGGAATATAGGACCCTGGGAACATAGAACCCTGGAAACAGTATCATGGAACATAGAACCCTGGGAACATAGAACCCTGAAAACAGTATCATGGAACATAGGACCCTGGGAACATAGAACCATGGAAACAACATCATGGAACATAGGACCCTGGGAACATAGAACCCTGGAAACAGTATCATGGAACATAGGAACCTGGGAACATAGAACCATGGAAACTGTAAAATGGAGAAAAAAGCTGCTTCTGCTTTTGTATTCTGCTGTACTGTTATACAGTGTCATGCTGAAGGATGCGGTTGAGGGTATCTCTGCTGAAAATGTAATATTGTAATAACGTCATGTGATTATCAGGTTTTATATCAGACTGACATGATTTTAAAAACAAGTAAAAGGTCACATTTGAAATAAAAATTCACGTTCTTCACCACGTACGGCTTTCATGGTGGTCTTGTGGCTTTTCTCACCCCAGTCCATCCTGAGAGGCCCAAAGAGACAGTAAGCAGTGTCCCATGTCCTGTTTGACATGTATCTATTGTCCAGCCTCTCCAGGAGCCTTTACATCTGACAGGATGTCTTCCTCTCTGTTTCCTCTTTATCTGCTACGACAAGCTTCACTGTTTGTTTGGATATTTCATGGCATGGATGCCGCAGGCTGCAGGCCTTCAACACCTGTGGCGTCCCCAAAACAGAAGCATGAGTGGACAGGGCTTGTAAGGACAAGAGATGAGTAGATTTGAGTTTGTTCCTGTGTTTTCAAATCCTGCTTGGCCTTTGTGTTGTCCCTGTTGCGTGACAAGTGCCCAGCATTACAAAAAATGCCATCAGAGGCTTCAAGCAAGTTTTGAAGCTTGCCTATTTTCCCATGAACTCAAATGTAGTTGATCATCCAAGGCTTTTGTGGTTTGACGATTGGGTCTCGTTAGCATAGTGGAATGTCTAAATCATCACACGCAGTTGTTTAATAATCTCAAATTAATTTATAACACATCTAAGATTGGACAGTGTCAGGAAAGATGGAAAATGAGAGCAACCTGGCTGCTCTCAGGTCATCAAACCTCTATTAGTTAAAAATAGAGGACAAGACAACGCAGCTGAAGCACCTGCAAATCCACTGAAGCTAAACAGGTCTGGGTCTGGTTAGTACTAAGATGGGAGACCTCCAAGGAAAAGCTCTGCTGTAAGTGGTGTTGGTAGGTCAACAGGATGTGCTAGCCCTGTGTTCTATGTATATCCCAATGCCTCAGTGCAGCGACAAGGACACTCTATTGTATACAAAGCTGTGTCTTTCATATGAGACATAAAAATGCCTCAATTCTCTGAGGTCAGCAAAATGTATCTGGTCATTTCCTCTAAAAGAGTAAGGATGTTACCCCAATGTTTTGTCTAAATGTCTCCCTCCTCATCATCCTCATCTTCAAAAACTTGCTTAGTCTTTCCTCACCTCTCAGTCTGAGTTCTGGTGCAGACCGGCTGCTGTCACATCATCCAGGTGGATGCTGTCCATTGGTGGTGGTTGAGGTCTGTCAAAAATATCAAGAAGCATTGAATGTCTACAGAAAAGTTCTGTAGAAATTGAACTTCAAGAAAGTATATCCAGAATAAAAGGACATTTTATTCATTTTCTATGACAAGGTTGAGGTAACATTTTTTCCATTATTATTGACTAATTACTGCTCTCAAATTGGAATTGGATTACTTTAATGTATATTTTACTACAACTAAATAAAGTCAGATTTATTTATTTATAAGTATTAGTAGAGACTCTATTATTATTATTTAGAAATGGGACCAATAGTTTGCATCTCGTCAAGCCTCTCAGCCAAGTCTTTTGGAGGGGAGTTCATTTATCTTTAAATGAATTACAGTCTGAACCAGCATCATATTCTGAAGTATCATCAAATCATATTGTGTTGAATCAAATTGCATTGAATCACCACTGCAATAGTGGTAAATTATTAATAAATAATTACTAATGTTATTTGTATATAGACCCATTCCCAAAAAAATAGAATATCATGGAAAAGTTGATTAACTTCCATAATTCCATTCAAAAAGTTAAACTTTCATAGATTATAGATTCAGGGCCCACAATTTAAACGATTTCAAATATTTATTTGTTTATTTTCACATAATTTGCGCTTCCAGCTCATAAAACCCACAAAAACAGGATTTCAAAAAATTTGAATACTGTTGAGAAATCAGCCCAAATTTTGCAAGGCATGAATGTTTGGGTTTATGAACTTCTGGTGGAGAGTTCTGTACAAGCTTACTGTTCACAACTTGTCGGAGACACTAACACTGAGCTATAAAGCAGTAACACTGTCCTCCTTCACCCTTCTACCATATATTGAGTATCTGGAGAAGCAGCATTTATAGATATTATCATAGTCTCTAAGCAGCATTAAACTTTAATCTGAAAATGTAATGTAATGGGTGACCCCAAAATTTTGAGTGCTAACGTATTGGATCATTGGGTCATGTATGACATGAGCCTCATTGATAGCATATGCAAACAAAGTACAATGTTAGCATTACCTGTAACGTAACATTTCTGTTACAGACCGATGAGTAACATACTTAATTACAGAGAAAAGTAATCAGAGTACTGTCACACATTACATTGTACCACAGTGCTCTGATATGCTTAGAAGAAGCAGGTTGCTCATGAGGCCTGCTCAGGTTCAACTTTTGTGACTTTTAGCGCTGGATGTTAACTAGATCAGCCATATGGCCTGTCGTTGTTTTCGGGCTGGAAAAATTGCTATTCCGTCACGCTATAAATTGAATTAAGAGTTGCACAAGTGTCTCTAATGAGCCTCAGGCTGAGGGAAAAGCAATTTGCAGATGCTTGTAAGTCTTGAGACTAAGACCTAGCCAAATGTTTCCTGTGTGCTTATTCAGCCCGAGCGTGACTGCAAGGAGAAGAGCGAGAGACAAAAGGAGAGAGAGCAAGAAAGAAAGGGATGGGGGATGATGTGCAAAAATGAAGATTCTGCAAAAATGACGGCCAAAGGCTGTATGTGAAGTGATTTGCACACATTGTGATGCAATATATGAGTCAACCACTTTGTTAAAAACGCACCCATTCAGTCTCATTTTTCAAGCCATAAAATGAAACTACTTTCAACATCTGTCGCTGCTAAATTGCCATAAAAGTTTCAACATACTGACTTCATTTTCCTGCAGAAACTGCTGTTGCGCAAGTTAAGTGTTTGATACAACAGCTACAGTAAAAGAGCCTTTCAAATGATCAGAAATTGTTTTATAATTTGTAATATAGTAACACATGCTTTTGTATTTGTGCCAAACTGAGTGCTCAGTTCTATTTGTTTGGAACTGACCAAAACGATTTTGTGTGTGTGTGTCTGAACGTAATGAGGTTCAGGCTATTTAAGAGGTTCCAGCGCCGGTTCATAGCACTAAGACCTTAAAATCATGTGGCTGTTTTTGTTATTATTGCTGTTTCTGCTCAGTTGGGGGCTACAATGGAAACCACAGTGCATTAGAGCTGTAAGAGTTTAATGAGGGGGACCACCAGAGTCCTCTAGTTCATATGTACCTCACCTCTGTTCTCAGTCATGTCCTATTGAGCTTAATCCGCTTAATTATGTAGAGGTCACTGGGGGTCTACACTGTGTCTGAAGTACCATTCAGTGTAGCATCACCTCGTTATCGTCGTCAGGCTATTATTATTACAGATAAATGTATAAATGTGTGTTTAATAACCCGATAAGAGCAGAAAATCTGACTCTGTAATCCATTTAAGTCACTTACCTGCACATGGGTCATCAGATAACGTCTGGCTCTACATGAATCAGACAGTAACAGATTACAACCGATAGGCTGATCTTATGGCTGACCGATGCACATTAAGACACTTTAGATGTACAGAATGATATACAGAACATCACAAACTATGCTCTAATAAATTTATTTCTATGTATTTATTAGAATTAAGAGCATGGCAGTGTCATGTTTCAAGAAGTGGGATCCAATTTCAAGGATAATTTTGTTGACAAAAGTGGTAGTAACAAATGATATCTAATGGAACAGTAGTGTGTGTGTGTGTGTGTGTGTGTGTGTGTGGTCACTCTGGCACCAGTCTACCATAAGCCGTGGGGCTATATTGTTTCATTTGTACAGGACGGGTCACTTTCGACACCTTTGACGCCATGGCTCATGACCCTGCAGTCCTTTATGTGGCCATTACAAGGCCTGTTGGTCAGTGTCTGGACAGTCAACATAATGAAAGTCTTTTATAACCCTGGAGGGCTGTGTTAACTCCAATGACCACAGCTTGGAGGGAATTCTTGGTGACAGAGCATGTCATCGCACCCCAATTGAACTCAGTCCACACCAGTGGTCAATTTCATTAAGTATTTAAGCATTATTTTGTGCTAAAATTTTAAGAGAACTTCAAAACTGTAATTTAAATGGCAAGAATTGAAGTAAACTTATAGTCTAATGCTCAGTTGTCAGTGTTCATATAAACCTTTACCTGAAAAAGGAAAATTTTTAATTCAAGACAAGAATCCGCTTTTTTATTTAAGTAGACACAGGCCTCCGTCAATATTTTAAAAAGGCAACATCCACCATCATCCACCTCTACTCGGACACCTGTACTCTGTTTACATCAGGTTGTTTTTGACTATCAGGATTATATCAGAATAGATCACAGGTCAATCTCACACATTCAACAACCAAAACCCCACCCAATATAGTCCAACTCTATCCAATACAACCAAAACCCAAACCTTTAAAATTAAACCTTAAACAGAGCCAAAACTCCATTCATTATAACCAAAACCTGTCCCTGACACAGCGGATGAATACATTTTTATTTAACAGTGAAAAGGCAGTTAAAACAACTGTCTAGACAACAGTGCCTTTCGTGAAAAAGAATGTGGATGAAGTCATCACGAGGAAGGTCTATATCAGCTGAAGTGTGTGTACAGTATGTATATTATGGATGTTGAGCCCTATAAGTATGAGGGGACACTCCTGTTTTAATTAGCTTTAACAATTTATTATCTGAAGTGTCATGTTATACAAAAACAGAAAGGCTCAAATATAAGACAAACTTCCCCTTTTATTTTTGCCAAACTTTGGCAGAAATGTATCCTTTTAAACACTTTGAAGCATTGTAGGATGGATATACTGTAAATAACAATAAGCATAAATACTAGGGGTGTGTATCTGTCCAATAAATGACGATCCGATATGTATCTCGATTCATGCGGTACGATATAATTCAGAAACGATTTATTTTAAATTGGACCCATTCGATTTGGTTCGATTCGATTGAGGAGGATTTTGATACGATTCGGTTCAATATAATCGGGTAGGAAATAATACGAGTTACTTGTTTAAAATAGATAATTTACATTATGATTCAACATAAGTTAATACTAAAAATGTGATTTTGCTTTCAGATAGTTTAATGAAATACTAGAGAACTAGTAAAGTTGTATTTGACATGTGAATTCAGAAACAGTAAAATACTGTCGCGCTGGGATGTGGTACCAGGGCTCCAATGTTTTAAACAAGTTCCCCAAAGCCCTCATTCTCCACAACACAGTATGGTCTTAAGTCTTTGACAATGAACCGGGCTATTGAAGCCGTTATAACTTTAGCTCTACCTGAGTTGTGGTCGAGTTTTGGCTGGAAGAAGTCCTGTTTTTCTGTTTGTCATGCTGTGTCTTTGGGCTAACGGTGCTAGTGTCCTCATCATGCGCGTAATTTGCGGGGGGAATGGGGGGTTATGACCCCCCCAATAATCTGATCCAATCACTATAACCCCCCCAATAAAGTCACATAATTTCAATTTACGAAAACATCTTTCATGAATAACTTCTTAATTTTCTTTATTCATGATCAATTTTGGGTAAAATACTAGCATTTGGTAATGTAACCCCCCTTTCCCCACAATAACTTGGTATCATTCAACCTCCACCAAGCAGCAGCGCTTGCCGTTTTCAGGGTTGCCAAGTTTGTGGTTTTCACGCCAAATTGGACTTGTTTGAAAATCCAGTCGCGGGTGAAAATTTAGGCGTAATAAAAAAAATTATCTCTTATAAACAAAATACTAAGTCGTAGTCATAGTTGTTTTGCCATTTGCTTCAAACGTGTGACAGACATATTTTGGGCTAGTTCAAGCTTCTGAAGGGCGGGTTTTAGACTGACTTTGGACTGGATATTTTTGCTGGACCTGGCAACCCTGACCGTTTGCTTGCTTGTGCAAGCAGCTGCTGGGGGAGTGGGTGTCCTAAGAAAAAACAAAAAGAGCACCAAAAAGTGGATTTTTTATTTGTTGGTTGACAACACCGCCTTGTAAAAAGCGGGAAAAATCAAAATGAGGTAAATGTAAATGTATTGTTAGCTGATTATTGAATAACTATGCCACAGTGTATCAGACACACTATGAATACCCGTTCAGGTATTTTAGCTAGCTCCGTTAGCTAGCTCCGCATTTCTTAATTGTTTAAAGTGCAGAGTAATACAAAGAAAGTTAAATAAATACATAGTAAAAGCTTTACAATGTATTTCTAATACGGTTAACCCAAAATTTCCTGAATCCTTTTAGAAAAGTTAAAGATTTAATAAATAAATAAATACACAGACAGCTCAACCCCCCCAATGCTGGACCCAAAGTTACGCCCTTGGTCCTCATCGCCACTTTCATCATGTCGTCTCACCAAATGTTCTCCGTTCTTCATTTAAAAACGGAACTTCTTCTAAACTTTAGATTTTAGGCTCGGCGGAGCGTTGAACAGTATATATGTTTGTCTTTCAAACATGACTGTGACGAGTATCGCGACAGTTCATGAGAGAGTGAGAGAGAGAGGGCAGGGGGGCGGGGGATGGAGGGAGGGGGGAGGGAGGGAGAGAGCGAGAGAGAGAGCGCAGCAGAAGCACACAAAACTGATTGACAGCTCTTACAAATAGACCGATTCAGGGGTCCGTGTACAGATGCACTCACATCGTTTAAGTCAAAATCGGTCTTCCGATTCAAATCAGTTATTTTTTTACACCCCTAGTAAATACATACATGCTGGTTATTTGCACTAGAGAATAAACTGTAGCCTAAGAAATAAACGTGAGGCTTCTGTTGACGCCACCAGATTACGCCCGACTGATAAAATGACCTAAACACAAAGCTCGCTCTGAAACCAGCAGGTTAAATTAAGCATGATGAAGGCTGGTCGCTTCATGACCCTGAGAACATGTGGCTTGAGGCTTGATCTTTGACCTTTGTGCACATGACTCTTGGTGAGATGATGTTTATGGTGACCTCTGAGTTTGTAGCTCATGGATGTTTTCTGTAGATAATACACACAGTTTCCTGACCCAGAAGCCAGAGCCACCAACTGTTTCAGATGTAAACAAAGCAATCTTAGCAAATGATCAAACCACTCCAATTTTTAACCCTTTAGAGTTATTATTATTATTATTATTATTATTATTATTATTATTATTATTACTACCACTACTACTACTACTACTACTACTACTACTACTACTACTATTATTATTATTATTATTATTATTATTATTATGCTTTTGTTTATATTACACAATAATTTGCTTGTAATTACAATTAATAAAATTTACTTTAGTAATTAATTACACAGGAAGTTACTGAATTATTGAAATAAGTGCTGAAGCACTAATGCTGGCTAATAGTACGCATCCGCTATATTCCTACATCCCATAATGCCTTGCACTAAATATGTGTTAAACTTACGGCAGAGAGTAAATAGCTGTTCTGCAGCCTATAAACTCACAGTCAACAGCTTGTTTGAGACACCAAAGCTGAGCTAAAAGTGGTGACTAAAAGTGTTGACACTGAGTATCTGGAGCAGCAACATTTGTGGATTTTGTCATAGTCTCCAAACAGGACATTTCTTCTAAAATAAAAATGTGTTGTCATGAAAAATGTTCAGTTTAATGAGGGCGACCCCAAACTTTTGAGCAGATTTCATCCTGATTTATTAGAACAGTTCATGAACACTCTCTTGTACATCAGCACATTTGAAAAACGCAGAACCGTTAACCTGCTCAGTGATTGGTAGTCAGTGGATGCTGCCTGTTTCTAGCTGTTTTGCTGGTTTGAAGCTGGACGGCTGACCATAATGCTGTGTAAACAGAGCACATCCGATCCTGGGCCTGGTCAGTGGGAAATAACGTCTCTCTTCCTGTCCTTTCTGGGCACTCTTCCTGTTTGGGCTGTGGTTGAATTTCATTTCATGATATCACATTTTTACTCAGTTCCTTTCATCTGGTGCGGAGTGATAACGGACTAAAAGTCTACAATCTGACTCCTCATCCTGTGAACTTCCTAAAGGAAGCGGGACACAACTTTGTAATATACAGTGGTGTTTGAAAGTTTGTGAACCCTTTAGAATTTTCTATATATCTGCATAAATATGACCTAAAATTCATCAGATTGGCACACAAGTCCTAAAAGTAGATAAAGAGAACCAAACAAATGAGACAAAAATATTATACTCTGTCATTTCTTTATTGAGAAAAATGGTCCAGTATTACATGTCCATGAGAGGCAAAAGTATGTGATCCTCTAGGATAAGCAGGTAATTAGAAGTTGAAGTTTCAGGTGTTATCCCACAATCAGTGGGATGACAATCAGGTGTGAGTGGGTGTTCTGTTTTATTGAAAGAACAGAGATCAAGAGAAGTCTGATCTTCACAACACATGTTTGTGGAAGTGTATAATGATAGAAAGATTTCTGAGGACCTCAGAAGAAGAGATGTTGATGCTCATCAGGCTGGTAAAGGTTACATAACCATCTTTCAAAAGTTTGGGCTCCACCAATCCATAGTTTCACCCTGATTTTCAATAGTCAGGACCACCACAGAACAGGTATTATTTGGGTGGTGGATCATTCTCAACACAGTAGTGACACTGGTGTGGTGGTGGTGTGCTAGTGAGTGTTGCACTGGTATGAGTGAATCAGACACAGCAGAGCTGGTGAAGATGTTAAACACTATGTAAACTCACTGTCCACTCTGTTAGACACACCTACCTTATTGGTCCACCTTGTAAATGTAAAGTCAGAGACAGCAGCTCA
>BRDA01002805.1:0-16286 GCA_036984385.1 Crenuchus spilurus | reverse complement strand
GAACAGTTAGAGGCCTGTATTAGACATGAATGGGAGAGCATTCCTATTTCTAAAGGCCTTGTCCCAACTTTGTTGGGATTTGTTGACGCCATGAAATTTTGCAATAACATATTTTCCCCTTAAAATGATACATTCTCTCAGTTTAAACTTTTGATCTGTGATTTGTGTTCTATTCTGAATAAAATATTAAATGTTGGCACCTCCACATCATTGCATTCAGTTTTTATTCACAATTTGTTTAGTGTCCCAACTTTTTTGGAATCTGGTTTGTATATATATATATATATGTAATTTGTTTCATTCCCCTGTTATCTAACAAAATAAAATACAATATATTATTGTTTTCTTATTTAGACACAGAAATTTACTTTAATATATTATTAATAGAGTGGGAATTACAGCGTGTGCACAGATTCACACACAGGCACTGTTGTGGAATCTGCAGTTCTAGTGCTAGATATGGCCTAATATTTGCACTGAAAGCATACAGAATAGGCCTATGCCTACTATAAATATACAAGGAATACAGTACTGACAATGAAACAGCTGTGGAAGAATATTTAGAACCAATTACAGATGCAGATTTTTCTCTGAGAAGCAGCAGAAGAATGGTACGATGTGGCACCTTCATTGTATGCCACCGCCTTCACGCAGGAAGCGACAGATATGCCACCTACTGGGCACTACTGAATCAACACATTGTGTTTTGGCCAGAGAGTCACTGCCACTTTGGGAAATGGCTGGCCAAAGTAGAATTATACACTGGTCATTTCAAGTACATCAGACTTTGGCCATACCTCTCGGCCAAAGTGCGAAATGGCTGGCCAATACTAGAAGTCAGACTCTGGACTTTGTCTATAACACGCACGCACGCACACACACACACACACACACACACACACACACACACACACACACACACTGTGTATGTATATATATGACTTCATTAGCTTTCAAGCTTACAGACGGGTTTCACCTGCTTAATCTGTTTTGAAGTGATAATGTTGTGATGAGTGATTTGTTATATTTTAATAAACCATCCTTTCCTAATTAAATCAAAATTGTGTGTTTGTAAAGTCATTTATTGAACTCTGAAAATCCTGTCAAGTCCCACATCAAAAGGGGAGACTCATTAATTTAGAGAATATTAACAATTGGGTCATTAATTCCTAAAAACGGGAGAGCCACAATGTTAAGATAATCCCATCCACTTTATCCAAATTCTGATAAATTAATACAGTTTCCCCAAAATATTGTTGGATGTTAATATGTGTGAAAATACTTATTGATGTTCCGCTACACAGTGTTATCTTCATTTTAGATGTCAAAAAGTATTTGCCATTCTCAGTGTTTTCATTTCCTTGGAAACCAGGTCCAAATGGCTCTTAGAGTGTTAAAGGTTGCCGACTCCTGTTCTAGGGTTTGGATGCTGCTGCTGTGGATGGAGATGTGATATTGTGTGTTTGTATTTGTTGTATAACATGTGCTCCTCTCCTCCTAACCCCCAGTGTAACACACACTCACAGCAGGTCAGGTGAGTGATGTCCAGGTGCTGTAAGACAGAAAACAGGGCAGAATGATCAGATCAGACATGAACACTCACTGATCAACTGAACACTGTATTAACACACAAAGCTTTAAAGACATTGTACTGTACATGAATCATCTCTGACTGTTATTATAACTACATCCTGCTGTTAATGAACTACAGCAACTGAAGAATTAATTTATTTGTGTGTTTCATAACCAATCAGGTATTGGATGGTAAATATAAACATTGGCCTGAGCACTATTTGTTCAGTAATCTTTCTCTGATCCACACACACAATATAAGTACAGTGTGTGATGTTGAGTGTGGAGGATTAAAGCTGTTTTATGTCTTCAGTTTGTACAAAATTTACAATGTAGTGAACAAATCAGATCAACAACACAATCAAATGAACAACATTACAAAAATACTTTATCAGTCAAACACTGAGTCTGTCTCTCATCAGCAACAGTGTAACATCACTTTATTAACACACCTTTCTTTCTCTGATACACACTAAACACAATTCTACATCATCATCACATCACATCTAATATAACATTTATAACACTCCTCTCTCTCTCACACACACACACACACACAAAACAGAATTCTACATCACATGTCAACATATCACGTCTAATATAAAATTTATAATACTCCTCTCTCTCTCTCTCTTTCTCTCTTACACACACACACTATAGAGCTGGACATAACTATGTCAGCAGTTTTTTTAGTTTTTTTTCTATTAGTAAATAATTAATGAAGTAGTTATTAATGAGGTAATGTAAATATGAATGATTGTGTGTAACGCATGCAGAAAGAAATTAAACTGTATCAAGCCAGCCCAAAAACACAACCACACCATCAGTATTACACATGCTTATTCCTGTAGATGGTTCACACTACAGTCCATCAGTGTGTGTGTGTGTGTGTGTGTGTGTGTGTGTGTGTGTGTGTGTGTGTGTGTGTGTGTGTGACTGTTTCTGAGTGGAAGGGGTGGAGACTTCTGGACAGTGAATGAGCTCTGATGTGATCTAGAGGTCAGAGCTCCATTGTTATGACTGTATTATTTTAAAATATAAATAATGTTGTGGGTCCACCAGACCTGCCAACATTGTCTGAGTAACACAAACAAGTGTTAATTCAGTAACTCACTTTAGTTTCTCCAGTTTACAGTGTGGATCCTTCAGTAGATCAGAGAGAAGCTTCACTCCTAAATCTCCTGGTTTATTAAAGGTCAGGTCCAGCTCTCTCAGGTGTGAGAGGTTGGATTTCAGAGCTGAAGCTACAGCAGCAAAGCCTTCATCTGTAATACTGCAGTAACGTAGTCTACAGAGAAAAGAATAATCTTAGTTTTACACTTCAACACACACATTCACACAGAGTATTACTGACACTACACAATCAATTTAATAAACACTCATTAATGTCTCCTCACAAACATAAAGACAAGTCCGACTATCCGCAATAAAAGTTAAATGTCCAGATGAGTTCACACCAAAAGCAGACTCAGCACACACACACTTACTGTGGATGAATCAGTGTGTTTCAGTAATACATAACAGATTATTTTACATATCACTAACATTACCTTTCTGTTGTTCAGTCAATTCAAACAGTGGTTACATTAGCTGTAGCTTAACAAACATTACCAACAGTTCTTAACACCGTTAATCTACAATCATTTACATGAAAAGCACATTTTGAACATTAAAACATCCAAACAGCAGCACAACAAACACATATAATAGAGATGGAGGCTTTGAGAACATCACTTTATTATAAAACACTCTAAGAAATAATACAACACAAATGACAAAGACTGTAAGTGAAGTAAATGTAACAGAAAGAGACAACCACAAGTCATTCAGGGTTGCCAGGTATTGAAAATGTATCCTGTATTTTAGTTGTTAATGATGAAAGGTTCCTCTTGTACTTTCCTCTCACACTGGCTGTATACTGCTCACCTTCAAACACAGAGCTGTGCACTTTCTCAGCTCTTCACAGCCTGTTTATAGTCTGATTTATACATTCACAGTGTCTTATGTGAGATGGAAGATGATTCCCCAGATTAGGAGCATTCACTGTAAAGGCACAGTCAGCCTTTCAATTCAGTTTACTTGTAGTACTGGTCTGGGGCACTAAGAGTTCACATACAGTGAGGAAAATAAGTATTTGAACACCCTACAAATTTGCAAGTTTTCCCACTTAGAAATCATGGAGGGGTCTGACATTTTCATCTTAGGTGCATGTCCACTGTGAGAGACGTAATCTAAAAGAACAAATCCAGAAATTACAATGTATGATTTTTTTATCATTTATTTGCTGCAAATAAGTATTTGAACACCTGTGAAAATCAATGTTAATATTACCCTTTGTTTGCAATTACAGAGGTCAAATGTTTCCTGTAGTTTTTCACCAGGTTTGTACACAGTGCAGCAGGGATTGTGGCCCATTCCTTCACACAGATCTTCTCCAGATAAGCCAGGTTTCTGGGCTGTCACTGAGAAACATGGAGTTTGAGCTCCCTCCAAAGATTTTCTATAGGGTTTAGGTCTGGAGACTGGTTAGGCCACTCCAGAACCTTGATATGCTTCTTACGGAGCCACTCCTTGTTTATCCTGGCTTTGGGTCATTATCATGTTGGAAGACCCAGCCAGCTGATTCCTCACCTTTCTTAGGATCATTGATGCACCACGAGGTGAGATCTTCCATGGAGCCCCAGTCAGAGGGAGATTGACAGTCATGTTTAGCTTCTTCCATTTATTAATAATTGCTCCAACAGTTGATCTTTTTTCACCAAGCTGCTTGGCAATTGCCCTGTAGTACTTTCTAGCCTTGTGCAGGTATACAATCTTGTCTCTGGTGTCTTTTAACAGCTCTTTGGTCTTAGCCATGTTAGTAGTTGGAGTCTTACTGATTGTGTGGGGTGGGCAGGTGTCTTTATGCAGCTATCGACCTCATATAGGTGCTTCTAATTTAGAATAATAAGTGAAGTGGAGGTGGACTTTTTAGAGGCGGACTAACAGGTCTTTGAGGGCCAGAATGTTTGCTGATTGGCAGGTGTTCAAATATTATTTACAGCAGTAACACACAAATAAATGATAAAACAATCAGACATTGTGATTTCTGGATTTGTTCTTTTAGATGATGTCTCTCACAGTGGACATGCACCTAAGATGAACATTTCAGACCCCTCCATGATTTCTAAGTGGGAGAACTTGCAAATTCGCTGGGTGTTCAAATACTTATTTTCCTCACTGTATATATTCAGGTGCTTCACCATGTAGAAGCTTGTATGTGAGGACCAGAATTTTAAAATCAATCCTAAACCTTACTGGGAGCCAGTGAAATGAAGCCAGGACTGGGGTGATGTGCTACATCTAGTATTGGTTAAAAGATGAGCACCTGCATTTTGAAGTAACTGCAGTTTAGTGACAGCATCTTGGATAACACAGGTATATAAAAATTGCAATTGTCCAAATGAGAAGACACAAATGCATGAAAAAAGTCATGAAAAGTCAAAAACGTTTTGTTTCTTAACATGGTTGGTGGATTTGATTGATGGGAAAACTTAAAGAAAGTGAAATATGTCTGTGTGGGTTAGTAATACATAACTCGTTATTTTAAATATAACTAACATTACCTTTCTGTTGTTCAGTCAGTTCACACAGTGATGACATTAGCTGTAGCTTTACTAACTAGTCTCAGAGTCAGGTTTAGGATGGACTTTACACCCAAACTTATGAGCCAGCTTACATTCAGCTGCTGTGTCTGCTGAAATGTACATGTTCCACAGTGTTGATGCTGAACTACACTAGTGTGTGTAACACTGTACACTCTGTTGTGTCTGAACACTATTCAGTGTCATATTAACACTGAAAGTGTACCACTATCAGCAGTCTGACTCTTATTCTCTGTTAAGTCACATCACATATGATCAGATATGAGATGTGTGCTTCATTCTCCTGACTTGGGATGTTCCTCTGCTTTACAAGCTCGGCTCTGAGATGAAGATGCTCTTGATTACAGCTCTGTTAGTGTTAGTGTTGTCTGTAGCAGGTACCTGCTCGTCCTCTTTACTTCACATGCTGCACAACATTGTGAGACTGAACATAGCCCTAGATCACTGTTGAGAAGTCCAAATGCTCTGTCCTCTGTCTTTATCTTCTCTCATTCTACACAACTTACTGACAGAGGTGGTGACACAGGCCTGCTTCTGTTTCCAGACTGACACTTCACTCCACTCTCACTTTCACATCTGAACATCTTCTCTATAGAAGATCATGTAGTCACTCTTCCTTTTCCCTCTAAACTTCATATCACTGTCATGTCTTCACAGATCAGATGGACATTCTTCTGAGTCTTTTCCCTGTTGATGGGCCCAGGAATTCTGCAGTGCATTGTGGGGCAGAGCTGCATCTCATGAGATGTTCCATGGTTTGTTGTTCACCACACATGTAAGAGTCAGATGTTACTATGTTCCATTTCTTCAGGGTGCCTTGCAGCATCCCTCACTGACTTGCGGTTCAGTGTTTTCCACACAGTCCAGGGTTGGTCATGGCCAGAAGCAAGGGGTGCATTTGGGGTGATACCTCTCCCCATACATTTTCCCTGTCTGACTACATAGGCTGTTCCACTGTTTAAGCCATTCACTAACCTTTGCTCTGGATGGGCTGGACTCCAGTATGTCTGTGTTGTCCAAGAAACTGTTCCTGGAGCTACGTTGTTTATAGGTGACAGCGTGCACATTGAATAGGTGCTGGGTGTCATTGGCTTACTTTGTCCACTCAGTTGCTCTCTGCATATAAGGGGGAGTGATTCCTGAGAGAGCATAGAGTCAGGGTACTGGAGTTGTTTTAGTGCACCCAGTCACTATCCTACAAATCAAATCAATTTATAAAGCGCTTTTTACAACTGATGTAACAAAGGAGCTTTACAGGGTCAGTAATAACAAACACCAAATAATTAATCCCTAATCCCCAGTGAGTAAGCGAATGGTGACTGTTGCAAGGAAAAACACTCAGAGCTGGAGGAAGAAACCTTGGGAGGAACCAGACTCATATGGGGGACCCATCCTCCTCTGGTCAACTAATTATAAGTTTGTGATAAGTCATAATCATATGATGTTGTTGTAATGTTCAGGTGAACTGATATGGTGACAGTAGTGGGACAGGAATGATGATGATAATGGTAATAATGATAACAGTCAGTAAAGTCCATATAAACTCCAATGTGGGCAGTAGAGTATGGCATCTGGAGCAGGTCACAGTAGTTGGTTGTTGGTGGGCAGCTGATCCAGGGAGGCATCATGCAGAAAATAGTAATCAATCTTCCTCAAGCCTTGGATTGACCGGTGGGCAATCACTCACTTGGAAAATGACAAAGATGGGATTACTTCTGTTTGGGTTTAGTGCACAGGGATTATGAGACATACCAGAGTGTGGCAATTGACTAGAATCTAGAACAGCCTACCTAAAAGGAGAGAGCCAGAAGGTAAACAGACATGGGAGCTCCCCAAAACACTGGCATCCCTCTGCTCACCATCATCAAATCTGAGTGATCGTGTGAGCAGCAGTAAGACAGCCCCAGCATCTCAGTTTACTATAAATCCCTACATCAGTGCACCCCTGGATCTACAACCTTTCTATAATGTAAAGTATTAATTACCAAAAACTAAATAGATATGTTTTCAGCCTACAGGTCTCATTGAGGATAGGAATATTCTCTGTGCATGGTGGACAGGTGTACTCAGAGGTGGAGAAGCACAGGACTAATGCTGTTGTTAACAATGTGCTTGGACGGAGCCTCAACTTTGACGTTTGCTCTTGTCTTCCTAACATGTTCCATTAACTCAGGGTACAGTATAATGTTACTCATAGGAATACTGGATGCTGGTTGTTCTCTAGCCTCAGGCCATCCCAGGTTATGTTGATCTCCTGTTTTGCTTTTCTGTTTTTAAGGGAGAAACTGCAGATTTGGGTCTTCCCAGGATTTGGGCACACATATCTGAAAGGATATGATAAAGATCCCAAGCTTGACTTAGCTTCTGAGATGCCATGCTGCTGTCTTGCCAGGGCTATGTCATCTGCATAGATGGACCTGCTGCATCCATCTGGTAGGGGCTGCTCATTAGTGTACATATTAAACAGGAGAGGTGCCAACAGACTCCTACAGTTGGACTCCATTAGGGCTGAACTCCAGTGTTCAGGTATTCAGATATTCACTGGTTGGGCAAGTATTTGTTTTTAGTTTTGGGATTCTGATATTGTTACTACAATAACGTTGATGTGTAAAATACACTGTCAGCACATTTTTGTATTATAACTTAGACTTTTTCACTGTACTGTTAAAATGTTTAAATACATTCCTGATCAAAATCTTAAGACCAGTTAAAAATTGCAATCCTTTGCATTTTGCAATATTGGATCTTAAAAATCGACAATTAAATGTGAGTTACTTTAATAATAAACTGACTAAAGATGGAAATCTATACATTTGGGTTCCATTCACAAGCTCTCTTTATACCTCTGTGATTAATTTGATGTTATTTTTGTTAATAATTAGTAATCATCTGTGTACTTATCTGCTCTGTTTAGTGTTACATGTTAGGAATGTGTGCACACACACTGAGACTAATATGTATAAGATATTTGGAGAAATAAAGTGGTTCTGGTTCTGATAACAGGTCCATATGAGAAATACACTTCTCACCTCGTTCAGTTCAGAAGAGTGAAGAAACCACATATAGACCTAATTAATGAATTTTATGAATAAATAATTATTAATCATAATTATGAGCTAGTCTTTTGATTTCCCTCCAAATTCAACATCAAACTGAACTGAATGTGTGATAAAGAAGTGTAACAACTGAAAGAGTGGCTGTGTAGGGGAGGATGGGCTGTGAATACACACAAATATGTCAAATATAGAAATATGGACAATGTCCTCATTAATGCTCAGTGTCACCAGTTCCATGTGGACTTTACACACTACATCACCATCACTCCATCATAACCATTAAAAGATAAATTCACAACAAATATGTCAAATTCAGCCAGTAATGAAGTGTCAGACTTCACTACACATCTCCTAACACCTCTCTGTACTGACTTAATGTGTGTGTGCATGTGTGTGTGTGTGTGTGCATGTGTTCATATATTTCTACTGACTTAATGTGTGTGCATGTGTGCGTGTGATCAGTACACACAGTGATAAAGTAATGATCTTACTCCAGTTTCTCCAGTTTACAGTGTGGATTCTCCAGTGCAGCAAAGAGCCGCTTGACTCCTGAATCACTCACATCATTCTGACTTAGATCCAGTTCTCTCACATTTGAAGAGTTTAAACAGAGAATTTCTGATAAAACTTCACAGCTTTTCTGGGTGAGATCACAGCCCCTCAACCTGAGAGAGAAATGATTAAATATTAGAAACAGTGACATCTCAAACAAGAACAAATACAAAAGACAGCAGACTGCATTAAGTTACAACTAAAACTAATAAATAATGTAACAACAATAACACACACAAACACACAGTACACACACAGTAAGGTGTGAGAGTCTCTTTTGTAAGATCTGTAAATCATAAAATGGAGATTAACAGTCAAGTGTCATAGATGGAGTAGAGAATATGTTGATTTGTAATTAGATTTAGTTACTTTAATAATAAAGTGGCTGCAGATGTACAGTAGTGCTTTAAGTGTGTGAATCCTTTACAATGTTTTAGATTTATCTGTAAATATGAACTAAAACATCAGGTTTTCATACAAATGGACACTGTAAACAATGATGATTAGTTATTTTAAATACATTTCTTGTAATGTTTCATATATTTTTAATTTAAAGCTTTTAAAAAAAGCTTTATGAAAAATTAATGAATATTATGAATAAATCATTATTAATCATTAATGATGAGCTGGTCCTTTGATTTCCCTCCAAATTCAGCATCAAACTGAACTGAATATATACTAAATAAGTGTAACAACTGAAAGAGTGGCTGAGTAGTCTAGGATGGGCTATGAATACACACAAATATGTCAAATATAAGATTAAGATTAAGATTCACCAATTGCCAATGTGATTTTTCACACAACGGAATTTGACCTCCACATTTAACCCATTCATGCAGCGAAACACACACACACACACACACTAGTGAACACACTAGGCTGTGAGAATTTGTGCCCGAGGTGGTGGGCAGCCCTTATCCACTGGCACCCATGGGACCAGTTAAGGGGTTAGGTGCCTTGCTCAAGGGCATTTCAGTCATGTCCTGCTTGGGGATCAAACTGGGGACTTTCTGGTCACAAGACCAGATCCTTACCACTAGGCCATGGCTGCCCCCTAAAAATATGGACAATGTCCTCATTAATGCTCAGTGTCACAGTTCCATGTGGACTTTATACACTACATCAACATCACTCCAGCAAAACCATCAAAAGACAAAATCACATCAAATATGTCAAATTCAGCCAGTAATGAAGTGTCAGACAACACATCTCATAACACCTCTCTGTACTGACTTACTGTGTCTCCTGACTTATTGTGTGTGTAGTGTGTTTGTGTACTGTATGTGTGTGTGTGGTGTGTGTGTTCTGTGTGTGTGATCAGTATACACAATAATAAATTACTGATCTTACATCAGTTTCTCCAGTTTACAGTGTGGATTCTTCAGTCCAGCAGAGAGCAGCTTCACACCTGGGTCACTCAGAACATTGTGACTGAGGTCCAGTTCTCTCAGATTTGAAGAGTTTAAACAGAGAATTTCTGATAAAACTTCACAGCTTTTCTGAGTCAGACTACAGCCCCACAGCCTGAGAGAGAAAAATGATGAAACATCAGAAACACTGACATCTCAAAAAAGAACAAATACAAAAGACAGCAGACTGAATTAAGTGACAACTACAACTAATAAACGATGTTAACAACAATAACACACACACAGAGTATACACACACATTATATATATACACACAGTAGAGTGTAGAGTCTCTTTTGAAAGATCTGTAGATCATGAATTAGAGATTAACAGTCAAATGTCATAGATGGAGTAGATAGATAGATACTTTATTGATCCCTGAGGGGAAATTCAAGAGAACATGTTGATTTGTAATTAGTTTAGTTACTTTAGTAATAAAGTGGCTGCAATGTACTTCTAGATTTCTCTTTAAATATGATTTACATACAACTGCTAAAAGTAAATACATGGAAGCCAATTAAACCAACTGAACTAATTTAATGTTTTTTATTTTAAATTTCATTTATTTAATGAGGAAACTGATGTGTGTACACTGTAAATGATCATCTTTAGTTATTTTAAATACATTTGTTGTGTTATTTCATGTTTATATATTTAATGAAAAGCTTTTAAAACTCAGAATATAAAGTCATGTGAGATCCAGAGAACAGCTGAAACTCTGTACACCATAACAGCTTGTTTTTGATGTATAATAAGTCAGCATGTAGAACAGTGACTGAACAGAGACAGTCGTTCATATCAGCATCTTCTGTCTGTCTGCAGTTTGGGTGACTCTTCTCTGTACTTCAGTGACTGGTGTTCAGCTCAGTTTCTTCATTTGTTCACACTTTTACTGTCTGTATGAGGACTTAGAACATTCTTAAAGTTCTACTAAGATGACTGATAGTAGTTGTAGGTGATGTGTTTAATCTTTAAACGTGTTTAATGTCGGCTTTTACATGGTTTGATAATTGTGTAAGTTTCCTCTATTTCTGAGAAGCTGAAAGCCAGTTAAACTCTTTCACTGCTTTACTGTAACCTTGATCAACATTTTAGCACAAATGACTTTCACTTGTAAGATAGTGGCTAATGCTAGGTAAATTAAATGAAGGCTGTTACACACCAAATTAGATAAATCAAATCAAATCAAACGAGACTCAAATAAATGAGATAAAAATGTGAAATATTCACACGTTTTCACATCAAACTATTGACAGCAGACACAACATGATGTTTGTGGGACTTTTGAGTGAGATGTTCATGCTGAGATAAACCAACAAGCAGACAGAATGACTTCAGGAGGACTGAAACAACTGTGAACTGACACTACAGCTTTTAATTCACATCAGTGTGGAGCCATGTCTCTAAACCCAGCTCAGAGTTAACACATACGAGCTGTGTGTAGAAGCGCTCCCAACAGTTTAATCTACACAACACTGCTAAAGTTTAACCTCCAATAACAGTCAACTTCACCCTCATGACAACAAGATCATCATCATCTTGTAAAGGTGGAGCTCAGTTTAGTAAATAAAGTACTTAAATGTCTAGTAAACAGTGATTACTGCTCGGTAACTGACTCGTTTATGGTTTAATTTGAGGAAGTTTTAGAACTGAACACATCAGGTCCAACAGGCTGCTTATTCTGATGTTACACCAAAATCTGTGACTGTCCAACAGTGTGACCTCAGTGAGGACTTTTCTGCACTTTCTGTTTATGTACAGGAGCAATTTCTACATGTGGTGTACAGTCTCACAGTGTGGCTCTCTCCTTTTAGTTTGGCTGTTATAGATAGTTCTGCCAGTCATTAGCTACACTCTGATAACATCCATATTTATTGTACTTTATAAATCTGTACAGAACTAATTCCATCTCTCAACCTTTTCTGAGTGAGCAACTTCTTGCTGGTCTGCTCCAATACTGATGGAATACTGACTACTGAGCCTCCTGACTGATGAGATTGTTGCATGATGAGGCTCCCTAACTTAAACCAGTTGCCTACCAAGACACTACTCTGACCTTCTCCAGATCAGCGGCCTGCCCTTCACCATCAACCACACTGACGTTGATAAGAGCTCTAATTACTATTACACTTATTAGTCATTTTTCTGATAAAGTAGACAGGGGCTGAGCTACAACAGAGGGTTTCTGGTTAAGTGGACAGGGGGCGGAGCTACAAGAGGGGTTTCTGATAAAGTGTGTAAGAAGTCCAAAGCTGTGTGTAAATAATTATAAATTATAATCTGGTAACTGATCTGAGGTCACTGTTGTATTCAGTCATCAGTGTTTATACAGATGTGTTATTAATGCAGATAAAACACTTACACAGCTTTTCTGCAGACAGTCAGAGCTGGCATCAGTCTCATATAACCCTCCTCTGATGTGTCATATTTCCTCAGGTCCAACTTATCCAGAACTTCCTCAGAGGTCAAAAGCATGCAGGCTACAGCTGAACACTGTCCAGGAGAGAGATCCAGTTTGTCTGGCTTTATAAACTCCTGAATCTCTCTGGAGAGAGACTGGTCATTCATTTCAGACAGACAGAGGAAAAGATTGATGGATCTCTCTGTTGAGATGTGATCAGAATCTCTTTTTATTAACCTCTTGATGTACACTGTTGTTTTCTCTGAGCTCTTATGTATTTGGGTCAGTAGACCCTGTAGGAGTCTTTGATTGGACTCCAGTGAGACTCCCAGCAGGAAACGTAAGAACAGATCCAGGTGTCCATTCTGACTCTCTACAGCTTCATCCACTGCATCCATCAGCAGCTTATCTAGTAAAACATCATCAGACCACTTTCTGTTCTCTGGGTTAAAACACTGCAGCTCCTTCAGGTTCTGGTTCTCGTGGCAGTAGAACACATAGACAGCAGCCAGGAACTCCTGAAAGCTCAGATGAACAAAGCAGTAGACCTTCTTCTGATGAAGCACACACTCCTCCCTGAAGATCTCAGTAAAAATCCCAGAATACACTGAGGCCTCAGTGACATCAATGCTGCTCTCCTTCAGGTCCTCTTCATAGAACATCACATTGCCCTTCATCAGCTGTTTGAAAGCCAGTTCAGCCAGTTTCAGAAGGATGGTTCTGTTGGACTCCAGCAGTTGCTTTGGGTCATACTGATCTGTCTCTTCATACTTCTGGTTCTTCCTGTTGGTCTGAGTGATCAGGAAGTGACAGTACATCTCAGTCAGAGTTTTAGGGATGTCTGTATGATGCTGTCTGATGATCTGCTGAAGAACAGTGGCTGAGATCCAGCAGAAGACGGGGATGTGACACATGATGTGGAGGCTCTTTGCTGTCTTAATGTGAGAGATGATCTTCTGAGCTTGTTCTTGGTCACTGATTCTCTTCCTGAAGTACTCCTCCTTCTGCGGGTCACTGAATCCCTGAATCTCTGTCACACGGTTGATGTATTTAGGAGGGATCTGATTGGCTGCTGCTGGTCGGGAGGTTATCCAGACTCGAGCAGAGGGAAGCAGGTGTCCTGTGATGAGGTTTGTCATTAACACGTCCACTGATGATGTCATGGTGATGTCAGAGACTCTCTCACACTGTGTAAAGTTCAGAGGAAATCTGCTTTCATCCAGACCATCAAATATGAACACAGCTTTGATCTCATCATAGATCTCTGTCTCCAGACCTCTGAGCTCAGGATGGAGGTCACACAGAAGTGTATGAAGACTGTACTGATCATCTTTAATCAAGTTCAGCTCTCTGAACGGAAGCACACACATCAGCTCTACATCCTGATTGGCTGTTCCCTCAGCCCAGTCCAGAATGAACTTCTGCACAGAGACGGTTTTCCCAATTCCAGCGATGCCTTTAGTCAGAACACTTCTGATCTCTTTATCTTCTGCTCTGTGTCTGATAACTTCAGTCCTCACAGCTCTGTTCTCTTCTGTTTGTGCTTCAGGACGTGTCTGAGGTTTAAAGATGTCTAAACAGCTGATTGGAGTGTCCTGTCTGTGTCTGCTGGGTGTTTTCTCCATCTGTAAAACCTCATGTTCTTTATTCACTCCTTCACTCTCTCCCTCTATGATGTAGAGCTGTGTGTAAATCCTGTTCAGGAGGGTTTTATTCTCTTCTGATCTGATTCCCTCAAATAAGCTCTCGTACTTGTTCTTCATGCTGGTTCTGTGTGTCTGTAAGACTCTGTGCAGGACTTCAGACTGCAGCTGCAGATGTGCAGTTCTGTCCATCAGAGTGTTTATCTGCCTAATGGAGGTCAAACACAGTAACATCAGTAACATCACCACATTAAACTGCTCACAATAACACTAGTGACACTGAATGTAACCTGTGTGACAGGTTGTCTTTTTCTTACATTACATATTCAAGTGAATTTGCACTTATCTGAGTGTCCTGAGAGAATTTTCTATCATGAAACTGACTGTTATGAATAGGTATGAAACGATTATTCGAGTTACACATGTTAAAGATTTAAGGTGGAGCGATTTATTTTATTCTCTATGGCAATGGTGGAAAAGGAAGACAGTGGTTTTACGCTGTGTAAGGTGGACAATGTAAAACTTGAACTGCATGCTTTCGGTTCAGGTGCTGCAGCGCTGATAATCGTGTGTTTACGATTGCTAACTGATATAACACACGCTTGACAGAACGTACAGTAACATTCATGTAATTTACTGTGACTCACTCTCTCTGTCTCTCTATTTTCAGATGGGCTATTGCAGATGGTACACCCCTTTTTAGACATAAAACTAAGGACAAATAGGCTATCCTAGGTTTGTAAAGTTTGACTTCATAGTTTTTTTTTTTCATGAATATCATGAAAGTTTCACAGAAAAGTTGATTAAACATTGTTTAGTTCTGGAGCCAATAATCAAAGGTTTTAAGCTTTGATGTAATAAAAACATTTGCTGAGGAATAACAGCCAATTGTTTGTTCATTCAAATTGCATTGGCTTTTCATATTGCATGACACATTACTGATATAGCCGTTTAATAAAAACACAAAAGTATGATTTATCTGATTACTGGATTAATCGATGAAAAAATCAGTAATGTTTCCAAAATCTAATTCAGATTGAAGAAACTTTGTCTTCTTAAATTTAGTTTCTATTGTGCTCCAACGTATGTTGAACTTTTGTTAAGTTCATGACAGAGTTCCTCTTCACATTTCTGTTTTACACTTCTATTGTTTTACAGATGTGTGTCCTTTTATGTTCTTTACTCTGATTTCTTCTGTCACTCTTCCCCCTTCACCTTCCTGCTTCAGACCTTCTCTATTCACCCCTTTACCTCCTTTCCATCCTTCATCCCTCCTCCACACATTACTGTACTCAAACCATGAAGAACATGTGTTCTTTAGACTGGTGACAGACTGAGGACTAAGCTGTGCCCAGGCATCATTCTCTTTAAACAGTTAGTATGTTAATGTGGATAAACAACCAGCCAAACTCATTTTTTAGTTGGGAAGGTAGCTCCTCTCTCCTTCATTTATCTTCATGCACAACACGTCAAAAGGAGTCTTTTATTAGCACAACAATGACATTACAACACAGCTGGCTAATAATGCTAATGCTAGTTACTAACAGAATAGATGGTAACATGGTCAGCTCATTACCAAGCCACTACAATACATATAGTCTAAGTTGTTTTTTCATATCAAATGAAGATTTGAACAACAAAATAACTTACAGTCATTACTTTCATAGATGTAAAAAAAGTATAAGATATCAGAAACTTTATTACATGTACCTCTGTGACTCTTACTAATATAATAAAAATCTCTTAAATACATCAAAGTTAATCAAGGGTTTAACAGAACCTAGTTTGACAGTATTATAAATTATCATCATCATCATCAAGTCATTTTATAATTCCTTCAGGATTAATAAAGTTCATCTAATCTAATGTTCAAAACAGTTATGTACTGTAGGCTATAATAATAAAACAGTTATAATAATAATAATAATAATAATAATTTCCATTTATATAGCGCCTTTCCAGAAACCCAAGGATGCTTTACATAGAGGTGGAATAGGTAAACAAAAAAC
>BRDA01002803.1:0-10078 GCA_036984385.1 Crenuchus spilurus | reverse complement strand
TACATCAGCGGGCCAACCCAGTCAACGACGCGTCTAGGTATTAATGTCTATGGGAGCAACTGCCTTGATCAACAGTAGCTCCTCCTGGTGTTAAAACTAAGAAGTGCACTACACTCAAGCAAAAGTTGAAGCGCGGGCCGTATTCTATTCTATTTATACAATTTCTTGCGGGCCAATTAAAAATGGACCGCGGGCCATAGTTTGGACACCCCTGATCTAGTGTGTGTGTGTTTCACTGCATGAATGAGTTCAAATTCCGTTGTGTGCAAATCACACTGGCAAAAAGTTTAATCTAATCTAATGTAAAACCTCAGTGCTGCATAAGACATAAGCTGATCTTGATAAATATGGACCAGAGTTAATAAAGCAGTTTGTATGTGAATCTTTGAATTTCAGATGTGGGTCATTCAAATGAAGAAACATGTTCTGGGATCATCAAAAACACTGAACAATGTGAATGTTCTGGGAACATTCACAACCAAACATGAGTGTAAGGGAAGCTTTTTTTAGACTTAGAGGTTTTGTCTCCACACACACACACACACACACACACACACACACACACACACACACACACACACACACACACACTTTTTCTCAAATATATTCTGACTTACATGCATTATTTTAAATAGCTGTAAAATGTCCGGTGTGCTGTGTTATACTGATTGTACTGAAGCTTTAAAGCAAAACGAGCTTTAAAAAGGCAGCAGTTAATGAAAGTATGTTAGGTGTTGGTCATAAAGTGAATGGTGAGTATATTTGCTCTGTGCCCTGGTAGCTCTCAGCCCTTTAATAACTTACTGTAAACCTTAATGAGCTGATGCATTGTGCATGTGACTCTTAATTTAGCCAACAGTCATGAGACTGTTATATGACAGCTCTCAGAGGATGTGAACATAAGGCAGCTTTCAAAAGAACATCTCAGTAGCATCAAAACACACTTCTTGCCAATTTGTTCATAAACAACAAACACTAATGCATGGCATCATGTACCAATTATGTAGTGCTTTCCACTGATAAACGTCGGACTGTATTTGTGTATTAGTCTTTTCTTTACAAATACAGTCTCATGAAACAGTGTGGGCACCCCTGGTTAATTGAATAACTGAAATATGTCGTTATTTCTTAAGAGTTTTAATACCCAGTTTTTTTATTTATTGACAAAAATGTACAGAGCAGCAGCCAGCGACAGATTGGCGCCCTGTCCTGGGCTTGGCTTGGCTGATCTCTGACACACTGCCCTGCACCCGGTGAGGGGGTAGGGAACTCTCCACGACCCTGATCAGGATTAAGTGGATAAGATAATGGATGAACAGATGGATGGATGTACATATCAGAAAAATATGACAAAATATTCTATGTGTTAAAACTTGCATTGAGGAATTTTATTTGTAGATTTTATCCATCCATACATCCTTTATCCCATCCTTTTAATCCTGATCAGGGTTGCAGGCATGTTTTACACAATATGATACAAAGTAAATAACACTGAAAAGTAATCAGTAGTTGTGTATTAAAATGTGCATTTGTTTTAACACAGAGAATGTGTTAGCCTGTGTATGTTCACAGTTTTCAGTAAAACGTAATTTAAGCTAGGTGGCAAAAGTTTTGAGACTGTATTTATGAAGAAACTCTCCAGGACAGGACTGGTTACTGGTTGGAATATGAATAGAAACGCTGGTAATGCTCAACATGCCGTCTCTTTGCAGAAAAATGCTGCCCGTCAAGAAAAAAAGCCAGTCAGCTTGCTGGTTACACGGCGAGTGGGGAAGCTCCTCCTAATTGTTTTGCCTCCCCCACCCCCAACCCCCACCCATTACTGCGCCAAACACTTCAAACTCTTTTTGATGTTTTTGATTCAAAGACAGAGTCTTGGCTTTTATGAGTGAAAATAACTGTCCAGCAGTTACAATGATGGCTGTCTAGTGACCAGGATTGTCCATAAAGGACTAAAGTTAAAGTTCATCTTTTGAAAATAATTAAACTACAAAATCATTAAAAATGTACTGAAGGGGTCCCGAGTGGCTCAGCAGGCTAAGACGCTGACACTATGACCAGAGGATCGCGAGTTCGAATCTCGGTCATGCTGTTTGCCAAGAGGGCCCACTCTCCCTATCACTCTCACATTACAATGTCCGCTGGCTCAGGCGTCTCCTGATTGGTCCATTCAGAACTGGGAATCCTGCGCTTTCCTCCGAGCGTTTTGACTCCCCAGTGACGGTGTATCAGTGGTAGTTTGAAAAGAGGCAGTGACCGTATCACAGGCAACGGAGGAGGCTTGTGCTTGTCTTCACCCTCCTAGAGTCAGGGACAGTGCAAAGTGATGGGGAAAGCCCCCTAGTGGATGGGATGAGTTAACTGGCAACAACTACATGGGGGGGGGATTGGCAAAAATACTACATAAATAAACAAATTAAATGTACTGAAGGACATGCACAACTGAGTATAAGTAACTATTTACTGACTCTTGGTTATTACAAAGACTAAAATGTTAGTGTTAATGTGACATACTGTAACAACATCCAGATTTCACCAATAACTTCCTTTCTGCAACATTAGTCAAGTCATGCTGCTTCTAGGAGTGACTTTGCTGTAGTAACTGAGTGTTTAAGCACCTCGAGTAGTCGGGCAGCAGCGTGCTGGGCTGCGAGTGCAGTAGAGTCTTGATCTCGTTAAAGATGCGCTTCCCCCAGGCGTCCAGAACACGGGTCACACTCCGGACATTAGCCACATTCACATTCTCCGCTGCCGTGACGGCCAAGAAAAAAAAAGCAAAACAAAACAATACATTCAAGTTAGATGCTAACAAGCAGAGTGATGCACCATGTGACCTCAGGCCAGAGGTCAAGGAGATAATGAGTACATTAGATTTGTGACCCTGTGTCAGTTGTATTTGCTATTGTTAGCGTAACTGACCTTTTTTCAGACTTGACCTTTGAGAGCAGACAGCGACTGGCCAACAATGTGATTTTCATTTCCATAACGTGACTGCATGAATGCTATCAGCTAGACTGCAATTACAGTTATTATAACTATAAGAATCTAATACAGGAAAACATTCATTAGATTTGCTGCAGTTATTACTGTGAGCTTAATAAGTGCTGGAGCCCTGAGGGATTAGCATCTGGGATAACAAATTATCATAGATGGAAAACATATTTACATGATGATGATCCTTTCCAGATCCTTTAAGAGTCATAAAATCATTACAATTTGCATGTCTTTAAATCAAATAATTAAAGAAATATGTCTGTGAATGTAGAAAGTGAGCTTTGCTTCTCTGAAAAAAAGTAATTAGCTAAAAAATCTCTAAAAGCAATTATGTTTGAGGACAAAGCAGTCATTTGTAATTCTATACACATTTGACAAGTGGTGAACAGTGACTAAACCTTCAGTTCAATCCATAAATGTCTTAAACATTGTCAAAATACAGCAAAAATATCTCCATGAAAATGCTAATTTCTACTAGCGCCTCTATGGGAATTCCAACAGTATTTTAGCATGAAGAGTTAGAACACTGGCCATTCAAAATTAAACAGACATGTTGACTAGAGGTCAATTAGGACTGGAGTGGTGCTCTTTCTCACAAACTTGGTTCCACCCATTTAAAAAGAGTGGGTAGGTTGCTGGTAGGTAATAGGCATTTTGTGCACTTCCTGAAGTCCTAAACAACTGTAATCTACCTAGATACCACTGGACAGAAGTACTCTGACTGAACTATTTTAGGTTCAAGATTTTATTATTTATCCAGCCAAGACATAACAAAAAATAAATAAATAAAAAATACTATGGTACTTCCCAATATAACAAACACAATTATTCTACTAAATAAAGCACAAATATATGTATATTCAAGTTACCTTAAATCCTTGCTAGACCTAGAAGGTCTTTAGGGTTTCACACTGATTCCAAATATAGTTGTAAATGTAAAATATGCTTAAAGGGCCCAAATATTTCATATAACAAACATGGTATACCATTACTGCCAAGTCCATATACCCCACGTACAGAAATTAAGCTGCAGCCTGTTTTAAAGTTGATTTGGTGATATGATATATGTGATATGTCTGCCTATTCAGTCTGTAGTGGATTAGTTCCACGTTGATTATATAAATTGATGACTTCCTGAATAAGACACAACATAGCACTGCCAATCAGAAGAGAGTTTACAGTCAAAAGTCAGTAACAAATGTTAAATGCCTTACCAATGTTAAGTACACCTCGGGTGGAAAAAATGAAGTGAAATAAAATAAAATAAAATAAAATAAAAAAAGTAAAATATGTGCCTTGTAAACCTGTAATTAAGTCCTGTATAAAACCACAAATATCGTCTTTAAATAAACTCCACATAATTTGTGATTCCCTAAACTCACTTTAGGGAAAGTCACTTTAGACAAATTTAACCAATATCACCCTCCAAGTAGTTAAATAAATAAATAAATACAGCTGTGGATTAATAGTTACTTGACTGGGCGACTATCCAATCATCAGGGATAATTAATGGCTAGTTTTCCCAAATACATTTGGGGCAGGTTGGAAAGGTTTCTGAAAACAGTTTTCTTCAATGAGAGTCCTAAATGACTTTAGGGAATTTTGTGTGAAATGCTCCTTTTAAACCTTTTTTTGTTGTGATACAGTTCTAGCGAGGCTGTTTTTCATCACTCCCAAGATGAAGTTAATGTTTTTATGCCATTTTTCTCAGTGAGCACAGAAGAGAAAGACTTTCTTAAGTGAAATAATTGGAGTGTGCTATAAAAGTGGGCTGTCCTCATATGACACTGAAGTTTCCCTCCTGCAAGTTTCTAAATAAGACCAAGATAATGTTATCAAGTGAGTACATTTCTAATCTGGGCTTTATATTAGACACAAAACATTGAAAAATGATTGTTTCACACTGTTGCATTCTGTAGCAATATAATTTTGCATTGCTGTAATACATTTCTGTCTTTAAGATTTGAGATACACTGAAGGAATACAATAAGCAGATCTGTAAATATTTATCTTTAGTCTAGATCAGACAAACTTTTTCTCCATGGGGACTTTCTACTATTTTTTTAAGATCTTTGGCCCACCACGTCAGTATGTTTTTGTAGATGTGGCAGTAGTTACATCATGAAAATGTTTTGTATTTATAATGTCATTCAAAAAGGCAAATTGACATATATTAGATAAGATTAGTTTCAACTTTATTGTCATTACACATGTACAAGGCAATGAAATGCAGTTTAGCATCTAACCAAGAAGTGCAATAAGCAGCAAGTGCAGGATGTACATAAATACAATGTATACAAAATACAGTCAGAGGTATGTACAAATATACGCAGACAGCGTTTCCTCTGGACATCCTCCGTTTTCACCACTCGCTGTAGTGACTTGTGGTCTGCAGTTCCCATACCAGACTGTGATACTACTGGCTAGGATACTTTCAATTGCACAGTGGTAGATGTTCACCAAGATGGCTGAAGACAGGTGCTGTCACCTTTGCGTTCTCAGAAAAAAGAGGCACTGTTGAGCCTTCTTGACCAGGCTGGAGGTGTTGGTGGTCCAGGACTGGTCCTCCAAGATGTGTATTCCTAGGAATTTGAAGCTCAAAAGCCATCCCACTGATGAGGATGGGATCTGCGTGTCACCTTTCTCCATCCTACAAGTAAACCTTGTAGTCTCCTGAAGGCGGTCTCATCATTATTGCTGATGAGGCCAATCACTGTGGTATCCTCTGCAAACTTGATCGTGGAGTTTGTTTCATGAACAGTCCTGCAGTTGTGAGTGAAGGGGGAGTAGAGCAATGAACTCAGCACACAGCCCTGTGGTACACCTGTGTTGAGTGAGATAGTCGTGAAGTGGGTATGGCCTGACCTGCGTAGGTCTGTTGGTCAGAAAGTCCTTAATCCAATGACAGAGGGAGGAGTTAATGCCCAGATCACCAAGTCTGGTGACTAACTTGACAGAGTTTACGGTTAAACGCTGAGCTAAAATCAACATGCATACAGTGGTGCTTGAAAGTTTGTGAACCCTTTAGAATTTTCTATATTTCTACATGTCCTAAAACATCATCAGATTTACACACAAGTCCTAAAAGTAAATAAAGAGAACCCAGTGAAACAAATGAGACAAAAATATTATACTTATGCTCATTTATTTATTTAGGAAAATTATTCAATATGACATGTTGAGAGCCACCACCTTTTTTCCAATTGATGCTGATACAGCATTGCTGGGCAGGCAACATACACAGAGGAAAGTGCAAAATCCCCAGCTGACTCAGCTAACAGATGCCTGAGCCAGCAGACACAGTAGTGATGGGGAGAGAGTGCCATCTACCCACCAAGAGCACAGTCAATTTTGTTCTCTCAAGCCCCGGCTGCTGATGGCAAGCAGCATGACCCGGATTCAAACTCACTTATCTGAGCCAACCAGGGATCTTTCTCTGACCTAAGGACATCAATTTTACATCACATCTGAAAGACGACACCATTCCTACCATACGGTGTCTCCTTCACTGCACTTGAGCATTTAGATCTACACAAAACACAGAATCAGCACCCGCTGTTGTCCCCACCTGTATCACTTCCAGCAGCTGCACAAGGTTTTCCTTGGAGGGTACTAATCAGACCCAAATATGCTCAACTTCAGTTGATTTGCAAGTTATGATGTGCAGGTGCAAAGGCTACCTTATTATTCAGTGAATGAAATATTTATTTTTTGCTATTTTCAATCTCAGCCTCACCTGTGCTGCCCATCCCCAACCCCCAATTACTTTACACCACATTAGGTTGGCCTATCTATGGTCTAATTGGTGGTCCAAAAATGTCCAGACAGACCCTCTCATTAAGCACACACACAGCTTGCATAATCTCCAGTCTAAGGTCACCATACCCAGGAGTATAAAGCCCCACTGGGCTCCTGTGAACCTGTGTCATCTGGAGTGATGTGGCTCCATCCAAAACCTTCAGAATGAGCTGGAGTTTGAGAGCCAGGATTAATCATCCAACATCAGTACCTGCCCTCAGTAATGTTCTCATACCTGAATGCATCAAACCCTTGCAGCAATGTTTCAACATCTTAAACATCAGAAGAAATGTGGGATGAGCAGATGTCTATAAACTTCTGGACAAATAGTGTACTGCAACAGCCCATAAAGGATTTGAGTTTCATTTTGTTTCAGGTTATAGTGCAGGAATCAGTCTTTCTTCATGTGTGTGTACTTGTGAAGCAAGTATGAGGAAACAGGCTGCCATGTTGCAACACCCCTGGAGCAAAATTTGTACCCAGGGGCACAGCAAACATCTTTTTACCTTGTCTTGAACTACGTGCGAAAGTGTGCCCTGTTCACTACATAGTGTCCTATTTTTAGAGTCAATCATTCTGTAGTGGTGTCTGAAAACATGGTGGAGAACATCCACAGCACTGTGTCTGATAACCTCCAACCTCCGCAAAAGCCATCTCTGATTAAATTATAGATTTTTTTAACACATTTACAGAGACCAAACCTTTGCATATATAATTTTAATTTTTTGCACATAATAATAATAATAATAATAATAATAATAATAATAATAATAATATTATTATTATTATTATTATTATTATTAAGAAGTAGCACTTTTATTCATCCTGTAAGTTAAATAATTATTTTTACTTTTTTATAATCCATACAAAAAATACACACACACACACACACACATACACACACATGCACACCCACCCACCAGAGCAGTGGGAAGTCCACTGCTGCAGCACCCAGGTAGCAGTTGAGCGGTTAGATGCTTTGCTCAAAGGCACTTCAGTCATGAATGTATTTTTTCTGCTGGTTCAAGGGATTAGACTGGCAACCTTTCGGCCCCAAAGCCGTTTCTCTATCCTTTAGACCAGGGGTGCACAATATGTCGATCACGATCTACCGGTCGATCTTAAAGATAGTGCGGATTGATCGCATGGCATTTAAATCAGCCTATCATCTGTCCTCGCTATAAAACATCTCACTTGATTGACATACAGGGAGACTGGTCGAGCACTAGGACACACCGGGAATTCCAAGCTGCTCAATCTGAAAATCCTATTTCACTTTAGACTGCCCACAGGCTCATTCGATTGGCTCTGCCATTTGTTGCTAATGTGTGATTGGCCGTCTCCGCTATCGCTTCATGAAACAGCATCTGGACTGTTAAACAGTGTTTTTCAAGTTGGCCAGCAGTCCATGTTCACCTGTCACTGTAAGTTCTTAACATGTATGTTTGTTCTGCCTGTGTAAGAAGCCTAAAACTGACAATTTCCATACGGAGTGGAGAACTTTTTACTGTCATTTTTGAAGTGTGTTTGTCTTGACTGCATTATTCAGCGTCAGCCTTTTCACACATGAAGATCATTAAGTCCAAGTATTGTTCCACTATGACTGATGATCATTTGTAGGTTTGCTTGAGGCTGACTATCAGCAACTACTGTCCAGACTATGCATCCCTGACTGATTCCATTCAGTGCAAGTCATCAGAGTAAAGTAGGCTAATGACAAAACATGTACACAGCTGTATTGTGTAATATGGGTTCATGTAGTTATTCAAGGTACACCAGCATACACTGTACACATAAACTCTCAGTATATTTATAAATATATGTCTTGCATTTTAATATTAGGTAGATCATTTTGACTTGGTCATTAGATAAGTAGCTCGCAGGCTGAAAAAGTGTGTGCACCCCTGCTTTAGACCATGGCTTCCCCAATAACAAGGAGACTGTTGCTATTGTACTACTAAATACCCTGCTGCCACACATTTAGGCATTTTTTTAGGTAGAGAAATCTAATAGGAAGTCAACCTGTTGTGTTTGTTCTTCAGTACATTCACACCATGAACACTTCCACCTATATTGTGCTGTCATGCGTTTTAGTCTGTATTCCCATCTGTGTCTGCCCCTTTAAGTATTTGCCTTGTTTTGTCTGTCCCTCCCATGTCAGTAGTGAGTTCACCTGTTCCCCAGCCCTTATGTTCTAATTAACCCCCCTACTTGTTACATTGTCAGGTGCTGGTTATTGTGTCTTTAGTCTTGAATGGAGTAGTCTTCAGTCTTTAGTGTGCTTTATGTTTTATACTTCAGTTCACTGTTTTCTTTGTTATGTTGTTCATATCATTAAACCATTATTCACCTACTCCACGTTTGTGTCTGCCATCGTCTCTCAGACTCCCACCGTGACATGTGAACTGATATATTATGCGCAGATCACTGCACAGTTCTCACAGTGAAATAACCACTGTCTCGTGCTGTGTCCATGAGAATAACTGAGAGCTTTAATGTCTCACTGCAGTGGCAAGAGACTGATGGAGATGGCGGGACGGGCGCCGGCCTCCACTCCTACAGCCGCAGATATTAGTCATCAGAAATTAACATCTGTCTACCTGCACTCTAATCATGCATGTCAGTCTTTTTCACTCAACTGATGTTTATTTAGTCTAAATTTCAACACCAGATCTTCATTAGTATTAAGTTATATTAAAGTGGTCGAGGGGGTGTGTTCCATTTTTTAAACATCATACATTCCCACTTCTTAACCAAGTGCACAATCATGTTAGGTATGAAGCCCATACAGAGTCCAGGATGCTGAGGAGAAGTGACTGATAAATAAGACCTGGAATAAAGGCAGGGTGTCAAAAATATGGGTCATCACCCGTAAGACCCATGTTGCTGCTGCCATTTTTAGGACAAATAGAACCCAACAAATATGTATATTAATGGAAGGAAAAAATATACACACACACCATGACTGCCTTCAAACCAGAAATGCTTCTTTTATTTTCATAGTTTTCCACTTGTCAAAATAAGAGACCCACACTAATATAGTGAGAGCACACATTAATAAACTCCACAACCCAGAAAGAATTTGGTTTGAAGTTTCATATCCAGCTGTTCTGTGGAGGACAGTGAGACTCAAAAGTAATTCTGTTCCCTATAACACTTCTCTACAGAGCAGTTTAGTCCAAGAACTGATGATGATTATTACTGTCACATATATAATTATGTGTCTATAAATAAAGCAGAATTAGTTATTGGATGACATGTGATTTCTAAATAAAGACTGAGAGAT
>BRDA01002801.1:42361-59339 GCA_036984385.1 Crenuchus spilurus | reverse complement strand
TTACCAGATCCTCTAATACTCCATCACACATCAGCTACTAACATGTCTGTTTACTAACATCAGTCTCACTAATACAGGGTTACCAGATCCTCTAAGACTCCATCACGCATCAGCTACTAGCACGTCTGTTTTATTAACATCAGTCTCACTAATACAGGGTTACCAGATCCTCTAAGACTCCATCACGCATCAGCTACTAACACCTCTGTTTTACCAACATCAGTCTCACTAATACAGGGTTACCAGATCCTCTAAGACTCCATCACACATCAGCTACTAGCACGTCTGTTTTACTAACATCAGTCTCACTAATACAGGGTTACCAGATCCTCTAAGACTCCATCACATATCAGCTACTAACACCTCTGTTTTACTAACATCAGTCTCACTAATACAGGGTTACCAGATCCTCTAACACTCCATCACACATCAGCTACTAACATCCTCTGTTTTACTAACATCAATCTCACTAATACAGGGTTACCAGATCCTCTAATACTCCATCACACATCAGCTACTAGCACGTCTGTTTTACTAACATCAGTCTCACTAATACAGGGTTGCCAGATCCCCCAAAACTATTACCAATTTTGTAACAAAGTCACACTACACAAACAGACACTAGCCCAAAATCTAAAGTGACACAAACATTTTAATGAGCTTTAAAATGTAAATCTTCAAATCTTACTTTCTCATTTAATTTATTCTTTAATTTAGAGTAAAAACCCTGCAAACCACCAACTCTGCAGAGACTATAGTTTTTGCACACCTGGCAACCCTGCACAGATGTAACTCTTTGTGTTGCTGGGGACGAAGGTGACGTGTATAGACGTATCGGTGTGCACGTGCGCCATTTCACTTACATTTGTGAATGTGACCCGTAAAGACAGTTAAATCTGATCTGAGCAAAAAATTTGATTTGAGCAACGGGGCTGTAATGTGAACGTAACCAAAGTCACTCATTAGATGCATTAACTGAAGTTAAACACGAGTCACTAAATTGCAGCTGGAGATGTAAAGCGTTAGATTTATCAGCTTGATGTCCGACATCCTCACTCAGAGATGTTTTGGCTGTGAAAAGACGGTCATTGCTGAGAAGACAACAGACTATATTGGAAGTCAGTTGCTGTTAAAGACATTTTTACAACTAACTTATTTCACCATCTGTAGACTAACCAGTGCACAGTGAAAAGTTTGGGTAGTGAGCTGTCTGGAACAGGCTTAAACCGGCCATGTTTCTAGCACAACACTCAGCAAACTTCAGCAGAATCATTCTGCAGCAACACAGCAAGAATACACCTGCTTCATGTTGGCGCTGGAGAGTAATTTGGGTGCTTTTAAGTGCAGTTTGAAGGAAATAGATCTTATACTTGTCTTACTGAACAAGGCTGCTATTTTATAACAATGTAATACATATAAAATAAGTATAATATAGTATATTTATATTATAAAAGTAATAATATACTGTATATAAGATTGAATAAGTTCACATGTATAAGATAAGACTAAAGTCCTTGTTACATACCTGCACACGCTTCAATTGACTCACAATATGCGTTAAATTACATGTGTGTTGCATTACAGCTGCACCATTTGGTGGCAATAACACTTTTTTAGATTAGATTAGTTTACACACTACGCTGTGAGAACATGTGCCTGAAACGGTGGTATCGTACCAGCGACCTTCCGCTCGCAAAACACGTTAATCCAAAATTTAGTCATTTGGGCACAGTAACCAAATGCATCATTTGAGCACAAGAACCTGGTACCAATAGTGAAGCATGGAGGTGGGAATGGCATGGTTTGAGGCTGCTGGGCCTGGCAAGCAGTCCATTATAGACTCCATTAAATTTTTTATTGTTTCAGAGGTTGCTTGAGGAAAATGAGACGATCTGTCCAAAAACCATGACCATGATCCTAAAACAATCACCCTACATCCAAGGAATGGTGCAAAAGAAATAAATAGAAAGTTCTGGAACCAAGTGGTCCATATGAAGATGCTGTGGCATGATTTGAAACAGACTGCATGCGAGAAGCTCCTGAACATCACACAGCTGACAGTGTTCTGCATGGAGCAGAGGGAAAACGATTACAGGACATATCTAATGAGGTGATTTCAGCCAAATGGAGTAAATCCCAGCTATTAGAGTATAGGGTGCCGTAACCTTTTCCTCCGTAGAAATGGGAATCTTTATTTTTTGTTAAATAGTGGCGGCACGGTGGCTTAGTGGTTAGCACGTTCGCCTCTCAGCGCTGAGGTCTTGGGTTCGAGTCCACATCTGAGCGGAGTTTCCATGTTCTCCCCGTGTCCGCGTGGGTTTCCTCCGGGGACTCCGGTTTCCTCCCACAGTCCAAAAACATGGAGGTCAGGTGGATTGGATACTCTAAAATTACCCTGGTGTGTATGAATGAGTGTATGTATGTGTGTGTATGCCCAGATATGGTTGGCACTCTGTTCTGGGTGATCCCCTAGTGCTCGATGCAGTCCTCCAGGTGGACGGTCGCTTCCGGTTGAGAGTACGCTGTGCGCGACTGGCTGCCGCTTCTCACCGGAGTGTGTGTATATGAAGTGTGTTGATTGTAAAGCGTCCTTGGGTGTCTAGAAAGATGCTATATAAGTGTAATGTGTATGTAAATAAACCAGAAGGTGAGAGATTAAGTAAACAGTGAACTGTTTATTTCTACTTGGGAACCAGATGAGGTTGTCTAAAATATTGGATGTTTTGTTGCACTAGGTGTATATTATAGGGTCATATAGTGAGGGATTAGGTAAACAGTAGATGTTTCTCACGCCCCAAATCCATCTTGGGTGTGTAACGGCGAAGCTGCGATAATGAGTTGGGGTCATGGTTCGCGCGCTCCTCGTGCATCTTCACTCCTTCTCCAGATTGATTAGTTGCAGATTGTGGGCGAGAGATGTGCCGAGCGTCAGCATAAACTCTGACCAGTTTGGTCCCGTTCTCCTCCTCAAACGCCGTGTTCCTGGCCGCCGCCATTTCTTCCGTCGCCTCCTCCAGCCATTTGTCTGAGAAGGCTGTCTTTCTCCTCAGAGTGATAAACTACCCCAGAAGTGTGCATGTTTGCAGAAAAAATGGACCCTGCTTATTTTTAATCTGTGCTGTTGTGTTCCGAGGATAACAGGGCTCTATTAGGTGTTGTGTAGAGCCTCAACTGATGAAAAAGTCTTGCCATGAGTTTGTCCATGACTTGTGGAGTTATCAACAGCATGTTATGAAGTTTAAGATAATATGTTCTCTAATTTCTTGTCAAAATTCATTATTGCATGCTTTTTTATACCTTAAGGTCCAATTTCTCTAATCCAGATTAAGCCAAAGCATGGATTAAACAGTGAACAATATTGTTTAGTCCAAGCCTAGGCTTAATTTGTGTCTAAAAAGGTCACTATGCCAACAGATTGAGATTAATCCTGAATAAATGGGATTACTAATGGTGAACGCTATCTGTGTTGCTGTTCATTCTAAGCCTTTGCTAAATCTAGTCCAAGACTGAGCTTATTCCATGTCTATAACCAGCCAGGAAAGATCCTTAGGCTGGCTGGCCACAATAAAAGGTCACCCTAAAATGTGTAGTTTCATCACACACAATGCCATAGATGTAAGTTTTGAGTGAGTGTGCAATTGGCATGCTGACTGCAGGAATGCAAGACGTTTCAGAGGATTTGGCAGTACATTCAACTGGCCTCACAACTGCAGACCACGTGTAACCACACCAGCCCAAAACCTGTACATCCAGCACCTTCCCCTCCAAGATCGTCTGAGACCAGCCACCCAAACAGCTGCTGCAACAATCGGTTTGCATAACCAAAGAATTTCTGCACAAACTGTCAGAAACCATCTCAGGGAAGCTCATCTGCATGCTCATCGTCCTCATTGGTGTCTCCAATTGACTACAGTTTGTCTTCATAACCGACTTGAATGGACAAACGCTCACATTCAATGGCATAAGGCATGTTGTATGTAATGGTGACCATGATCAAGTTTAGTCGAAGCCTAGACTTGGTCTGTATCCAAATAAAAGCCATAAATGGTCATGAGAAACGATTGAGATCATTCATTGAATAAATTGGATTATTAATGGTGAACACTATGTGTTGCAGTTTAGTCCAAGACTAATCTTAATCTGTGTTCAAGAAAGATCATTAGACTGAAAGATTGAGATTAATCCTGGAATATATGGGATTACTAATGGTGACCATGATCAAGTTTAGTCCAAGCGTAGACATAATCCATACTAAAGACAAAAGTAAGTAATCCTGGAGTAAATGGGATTACTAATGGTGAACAGACAATACAGGTATGTATTCAATATTTGGTTAAGTTGCTTTTTTCTTATTGGTATAACATGTGTATTACTTACTTCATTACACTTTTTAGAATATAATTGAAATGAAAAGACGTAAAAATGTCTCTATCCTATACAACCGGTATCGTGTATCGAAGTGAAAGTTGGTATCGCCCTCCTATAGATGAATGATGATCGCGCCCCTGTTGGTCGCAGAGTGTAACTGCAGCCTCCTCTTGGGCAATGACGTAGCGGCTAGTGTGGCCGTTACAGCGGTGCGATTTAAGAGCAGCGAGAAGGAGCAGAGAGGGAGAGACCCGGAGAGAGAGAGAGATAAAAAAACAGGGCTACGGGGGGGCAGAACTACGGAGCCAGCGGCGGGGTTTGGCTGGGATGAAGTCGAGCTTTTTTGCGTTGCAGTTGTGCGTTTTATCCGCGTCGGTGTGGTCGTTTTTTGTGATTTCTTTGCGTTTAGTTGTGAGCGGAAAACCGCCGTCAGTCGCGGAGCCGTTAGCTTAGCTGCTAAAGCGCTAGCTGGCCTCGCTCCTGGAGGAAATAAAGGCAGCTAAGCGTTTAAGTCCGAGCCAGAGCTGCTTTTTTATACTCTGTGAAGCTGAAAGAGTGTTTAAAAACACTACAAACTGTGACAATACGTGTTTTCCCCTTCTGAACTAGTTTTTTTTCTGGTTAAATTGGGGACATTTTTAAAGCAACGACGCGCTGCCAGAAAGTCAACGGACAGCCAGCTTTGTGTTTTCATACAAAAGCTGCTTTTTTATTAGCTTTAGCAGCCTTTACTAAACCATCCACTTCTGTGCAGTGTTTACATGATATAAAAGACACAGAGAAAGTGGTTTAGTTAATATTGTTGTTGTTTTGAAGTCGTTTTGTGATTTATTTCGAAATTGGCGCTTGTTTTTAAGTGCTTTACTTTCTCTACATACTTGTGGTTTTTCCCAGCCAGTGCATGTGCTCACATTTTCCTCCTTTTTCTTCACTCTGAACATTTCTTCTCCTGAAGGAACTGCATGTGCCTCTTAATCTTCTTTAGTACGTTTTTTCCTGGGCCTCGGACACATAGCTAAACTCCAAATACATATATAGATATTGGTGTTTTTTCCCTTCCCTCCTCCACCAAAACGGCGAGGGCTTTTTGAGGAAAAAGCATGGACGATCAGACCCGCATGCTGGGTCTGGGGGGACTCGGCGCACTGGCCCAGGCCGACGTGGGCGACCCGGACTCGGCTCGGAAGCAGCAGGCTCTCGGTCAGCCGCAGCAGGACATAGGGGACATCCTCCAACAGATCATGGCCATCACGGACGAGAGCTTGGATGAGGCTCAGGCACGGTAAGAGGAGGGCACACACGGCTGGCACACAAATGCCTGTTGGCTTTACAGAAGAACAGGACTGTGGCTGGTCTGTGTTATGAGGCGATGCTGTAGTGTAGGGATGAATCATACTAATTTTCTTTTCGATATGATAGTAATTGTCATAATAATATCCCAAAACACACACTCATATATATATATATATATATGCATTTCTACAAAGAGCCTCAAACAATGGACGTGAAAATGTCCACAAAATGATGTTTTTTAGGCACCGGTATGTGACAATCAAAATCTTAGTGCAAATTAAAAAGCATGTATAAATGTATAAAAATCACAAACAAAAGTTATTAAAAAATTAAGCTGATCAGGGTTGCCATAGTCATATTTTGCCTGAATACATCATAAATAAACAAAGAATTGTAGCATCTGGATTGTTTTGAATGTTGATACCACTGATTTGTAAAAAGAGAAACATCAGGATCAATATTTCTGTATCGATCCGCCCATTTCTGCTGTATTCCTGATAGTAGTTTAAGGAGTTGGGTTTTTAGGTCATTTCCTCACTGCAGACACATTAAAAGCAGATGAGGACAATGAGTGCATGCTTGTGCAAAGTTGTTTGTAACCTACTAAACTGTTTCCACATTTGAATTATTGTTAACTACATGTTAGTGCCATAGTAATTACATTATAACTGGTAAGACTGCATTTAGTTGTGCATCCTACACCTATTTTCTCTATATGTTAGCTGTGTTCAGGGCTAATTAGGTTTTCTGTGAGTTAACCAAGACCATGCTTTTTTATGAAGTGCCTAACTTTTGTCATTTTCCATCCAAAACATGAAACAAAGCAAAAGGAATCCAGATGTAAAGTGGCATTATGGCCACTACTTAACCTTTACCTGAAGAAGACATGGAAATATCAGCTGAAGCATTAGGCTGGTTGAGAAGAGCACAACATGCCCTGGAAAGCCGTTTGGCCGACCAAACAGTGGGCCCCAGTAGATAAATGAATGTGATTAATCTGCTCCCTCGTCATTAGCATAGCTAATCAGGCAGCTCTTAATTAAGCCATCGCCGTCGAGGGTTTGTTGGGTTGCTTCGTGTCTGAGGTGCAGGCCTCAAAAGCTTGAAAAATCTCAGCACCGTGAGCCTGCGTCTATCGACTGTGGTCGAATCGATCTCTCCTTGTCTGTGAGTATGTTCTCATGGGCCGGTTGCGATTGAAGAAGGGCTGCTGGATCTGTGAGAAGGTTAACAGCAAAGAAATCACTCAATTTTCACCAGCCTTGCTTTTTTTGATGGAGGATTGTGGGCTGCTCTGCGATGTGTCATTAGCTCGTGATTTTCCACCAAACCACTTGACCACCTGGTTCTCTTAATTAATTCACTTCTTTCACCCCCCTCCATCCATTCCTCCCTCCCTGGTGTTCATCCTTTTCATTGTGTGCAGGGCGCAATCAATTCTCCTATAATGTGTACGCGAGTGCAGCTGTCCGCAAATCGAGTTTCTATTAATGAGATTGGGGAGGGGGTTACACGAGCAGTTTATGAACGCCAGGATATTGCTTTCTACGGTTGGGTTGCAAGTTAAAGGGTTTTCACCAGGCCACGTCCTGTAGATGTCCATTGTCTTGCTCAGATTTCAGCATTTCATTTGACTTGCTTTACTTGAGCCAAAGTATGGCAAGCACCTTTGTCTTGCTGGTTATGTCTATTATTATGTATTAATATGCTGTGTTGTTTAAGTTGTACCGAAGCAGGTATTTTCATGTCAAGAAATGCAACAAGGCGAAAGAAAATTCATCCTGCTTTTTTATTTAATTCACACTCTGTAACAAATATGAGTATTATAATGATTATCAGGGCTGTGAGTGGGCAATAGATACAGTTTGTATACAGGGGTTATGCGATAAATTGTGCTGAAAGGTGATATTTTCTTGTTTTTTGTTTACGGAAACTGTCAGCAGTGCACACTTGTGGTACTTGTTTACATAGGAGTGGACAAGTCTAATGGCTGAAGATACATTACAACAGCAGTTGGGGGTTTAAATGTCATAAAATGGACCACTGACGAATTTTTGCAGGTAAATTATTAATTAAAATACATACTTAATTTTTTTAGAACGGAGTATCACAAGGCCTAAAATTGCGAATCTATAATTTTTTTTACACCCCTAATGAGAATTGCATCATAATTCATCAGTACTGCTAAAATCTATAAGTAATGCCACAGTACTGGTGTACATGATTAAAGCTCCTATCATTAATTGATTTGTTGACCAGTGTGCTGCTATAGCTCATCTGGCTGTTTCTGGGTGTGTTTTTCAAATGTTCTCAAGCTCTGGCTCTGTTTGAGATTGCAGTGTGACAGATCTGCTGTTTTGTGAAAAATGCCACAACCACACATGAGATTGGAACGGGTCCCAATTGCCCGTATCCAACTGGCATGACCTTTGTCTCCACTCAGAAGTGAAATAAGTTAAATGAAAAGTGGGTTGTGAACTTTTTGGCATAGTGGAGTGGCATGTCTGGCTCTAACAAGCAGTACAAGTTGAAGGCAGGCTTCTTCCCAGAACCCCGACAGAGGTGGAACTTGCATTTTGTGCATAAAAATGTTTGCACATGTTTTACAAACACATTGGTGATGCTAACGAAATCAAAAAAGCCAAACGGTAGGAATTTATTGATTTAGCGTATGAGCTCTAGCAGAATTTGATGTTTTTTAAGTTGTACTTTGCTGAAGGTAGTTCTACTTTCCATCCAAACTTAACACCTGAAGAGGGTTGGAGCTGAACGATGTTGTGAGAAGACTTGGAAGGTGAAACAATATATTGTCCAAATTTATGAAAGTCTCACAGTGTCGGATTATTTAAGATTATGTTTAAGAACTATTTTCCTGGTAACTTGATGTATGCTAAAATAATGTCTTGAAATCCTGACGTGGCCCGTTGTGTTCTGTTACCATTCTCTTAACAATACCAAATGGACCATTTGTTGTAAAGGAAAGTTTGTTTATTTAGTTTAGCAAACAGCCAGCAAAGGACATTTGTTGCAGTTAAAGTTGTATCACTAATAATTTTATCATATATTCTGTTAAACTTTGTGTTTCAAATCTGGTTTTGAAGACATCACCCAGCATTTGTACATTCATTACACAGTAAATTTGGCAGTGTTAAATCAACACTATTAGAGTTAAATTAACACTGAGAGTGTCAAAAAGTAACACTCTCAGTGTTAATTTAACTCTAATAGTGTCGATATAACACTGACAGATTTACTGTATAGTAGAACTGGAGCAGGGTTAGCACCCTTTGCTCATTTAACATAGTTCCAGTGTAGGCTTACATTATCTAGTACAATCAATTATTCCCATTCCTCTTTAAAGCAATTTTGACACTGTTACTGCTTTGCAGCTCATCTGATACAGCCCGAGTGTGTTATGGAATGATTATAGGCACCAAATTTGGCCTCTCACTGCTATACTACTACAGAAAAGCACTAATTAAGGTGGAGTTCAGTGATCCAGTTGAGACAGCGCTTTTAAGTATTGCTAGCCAGCCCGGCTCCTAGAGATCTGTCGCTGTGCAGAGTTTAGTTCCAGCCCTAATCTTAACACATCTGATCCGTTTAATTATTAGAAGGCGAGCTGTATTAGAACGGGTGGTAGATCTCCAGGAATTGGTTTTGTGGCTTTTCTGCTTTAACGTAAAAAAGCTGATAAATATAAAATTAAAAGATGAAATATCACTTGCAAATTTTTAATTCAAATGATCTCAATTTGTGTTTCGATTAGTAAGTTTCTAGATGATTTAACTTTTGCAGTCTTACCATTATAATAAATAAGTTACACGGTATAGAAAATAGAAATGCTATGATTAATATAAATACTACTTATATCCCAGTACTGAATGTTTTTCTGTAGTAAACTTGGTGGAGGTGACCTCTAATGTAGTGTGAAATATTTGGATAGTTTGTGTGTTACACACCTGTCAATAAAGTAGCATAAGAAGTGATTTGAGGAAGACTCACTGCTTTAGCAGTTTGAAATAATGAGATAAATGGCACGTGTTTTCACTACAGCCAACAAAAATTGCTATAATGCCCTTCTGCTTAAACTCCATGTAATACCTCACTTCTGGTTGTTCCAGCATAGCAAGGTGCACGTCAAATGAGGGAGCATTGTTGGCCATTACGGCTTGGTCACTTTATATTCTGGCCTTGTTAAAGTTTGAAGCTTTATGCCAATTTTAATTGGTTTGTGTTGTTGCAACAGTAAAAAAAGTTGACTATGAGCCCTATTCAGATTGGATTTGTTTATCAGGGGGATGTTTGTAATGACACATTTTACACATCTTCTCAGTGTTGAAACTCTTGCATGCTGATGGCATTAACATTACAAAACGAGCAATTTTCTAGTGGGTTGTATTTTTTGGGAACCCAGTTGTCTGAGTCACGTTATTTATTTACTCTTATTATTATCTTTAAGACTTGTATCTTTTGTAGTATGCTGTTAGTTTACATTTATACCTTTACAGTTCTCTTAGTTTAACGCATTTAACCTTAGATATTTAATAAGGAACTTTAAGATCTTTGTGATGCAACTAGTAAGTAACGACTTGTATATGTAGCTGTGATTGTAAACAGCTCTTTAATAAGCCTACCTCACTCATTGTTTTTAGATTCCTTATCTTCCAGTTAATGCTCTCCTAAGTAATGTATGGAACGGAAGATTTTCCATTTAGACCTGGTACGTTGTTTCACACTTCATGAAGTTTTCTGGTCGATCATCATGCTAGGATGCTAAAGTTAATGTTCAGACTGCTAGCACAAGTTCGATTTTTGGCATATCTAGATTGTATCCAGATCCAGATTTTGAATGCTCCAGACAGTCGAAAAGCATGTAAAGTCTGCTTTTTGCAAATCGGATACAAATCACATTCGGAGGTGTTTTGGATTTGTACAGATCCGTCTCTGTTCGATCACTCTGGATGCTCAAATTGGATTTGTCTGTCGTGTCACTCCCTGTGCGACAATGTACACATTAAATCCAGAGTGACAGAAGTTCAGGGATCCAAGAAGGGTGCCACAAAGGGCCTCACAGTGGAGTTCCAGGTTGCCAGCTCCCAAAATATTCTCCAGGCCACTGTCTGACAGAAAGCCACAGTACACAAGCTTAAAACTAACCCAAAGTCTAAAGAGTCTAATCATAGATGTTTGAGGAAGCTATAATTGCTTTTGAATATTCTTAAGTCTTGTTTTAATGTACATTTCCTATTCATGTTCTTTTCTATATTATACTTTTTGTATCTGTGAGTGTATGTATGCATTATTATTGTTGCTATAATTATTATTAAATATCATTATGTAAAACAATGAGAAAAAAGAAAATGCCTACATAATTAGTGAGTTTTTTGTGTTTATAACACTGTGTATGTATGTACGTATGTTTATTCTCTTAATGTGAGAGGCAAATCTGATCTGATCACTTGCACTTAAGTGTGGGCAGTCATCTCAGCAGATCTGGTTTAAGAAACAAATCCAATTTGCCTGCAGTCTGAACATTGCCTAAATATGGCTAGTAGCACTATTTTACATCTGCTTAGAAAATTATAGACATTTGTATCCAGACAAAATTAAAGATGAGTGCTGAGCTAAAACAGTAATTCAACATATATTTTTCTCAGAGGAGGAGGGTGATCCAGATAGAAATAAAATAGCAAGAATAGCTCCTGTAGAAGATGAAATTACTCCAGAACTACAAGTAAGTTCAGTTATATCTGAATAGGACTTAAGACCTGAGAAATAATCAGCATTAAGGGCTGTTTAAAAGGACAGATATGCATGAATTAGTGGTACTATGGCGAGAGAGGGAAGAGCGAGAGCCACCCTTTGGCTGATTTTTGCAAGCAGTAAAAATGCTGAAATAAAAAAATGTTCTGTTGAATTTCCAAAAGTTATCCTAGACTTCAGTAATTATTCCTGTTATTTACATCAAAAATGTGTTGCTGCCTTTGCTTTACATTTTCATAATCTTGTTGATTCTTTGTGAATTTTGGTCAACCAGACCCATTTTCACTCATTTTCTGAACACACCTGCACATCGAATACTCTTAGGTCTACTACTCTTAGTTCATTGTGGGGTTTCTGCCTTGGCTTCAAGCAGCCACTGCATGATGTGTTAGTTTGGGCTAATGCTGGGGCGGTGGAAGGCGATGCCAGTGCTCTCTGTGCTGGCTGCCCCAACCTTTCACCTTGTTGCCCTGTGTCCAGATGCTGGCAAGAGGAGGCACCAGCTGAGTGGGGCAGAAGAGATGACCCCACAGAGGCAGGGGGAGCTGGGGGGGGCACAGCAGGGGGTGCCTTGCCTCTCAACTTCCAGCACAGGTCAGTATGGGACTGCATGTGCACCCCCCCCTTCCACCCCCACCCCTGCTCATACCTTCCATGCCACTGCCAACCACTCACACTGTCCCTGCAGTGGAGAAGAGAAAATCCCAAAATACACCTCTCTCAGTGGCACTCATTTGTTTTTAGACCTGCCTGTTGTATTTTAGGTTGTGTTGTTTGGTTTTGTGTGTACTTATTTAGGGGTAAGCAAAAATATTACACTGCATGTTGCATTACACAGTATGTTGTATTTTTATAAAGGCAAGGAATACACAGGGAATTTTCTTCATGCACTGTATCACATACCTCACCATGCTAAATCAGATCAACCCTTTTATGCATGGTGGTGACTACAGTGGACAGTTCAATATATATAAATCTAAATCATTATCATCTGTTTAATTTTACAGTTGCATGACAGTCACACTTTACTAAACTTACAAGTGCAACAATTATAAATAAGTGGCTGACAAATGGTCACAAACTGCACCAGAAACCATTTAGGATCTTATTACCAAAAAAGAAATATGATTGTGTACTTCAAATATGAATTTTCTGTGAGCAGAAGATTATATTGTGTCCACTACAGTAACATCAGGCACTCTGGAGATATTTTAGCTACCAAATGTTGTTTTCAGATGTTACATAAAATGTATTTTACACCATTACCATTTTAATTTTACTTAATTAATTTAAATATATTATTTGTACTTGAAATAAGTGCATTCTGCTCACCTGACTGGACACACTAAAAATTCTTAAATGTTACATTTAAGTCTGAAAGGAGAGTACAAACATTTTTGGTGGGAAATTTTACTCTTTATTTCATGCATTAAATGGTTAAATATGACTATATGCTCTGTTTACATAGTACAAACATGTTGTGGAGTGTTGTACAAGTACTGACGATAAATGACATTGTGTTCAGGACAGTATGTTATGATGTAATTCATCACGGTAGTGAGAAAATGTCACATAGTTCAGCCCTACATTTACTCTAATAGAAGTTTTAACTGATACACATGGAACATCAATAATAACCATTTATATATAACAGTTAACAGTTAATAGAATCCTCCCATCACTTTGTCATTAAAAGTTTGAGCCTCTTCAGCTGCGTCTTTAATAAATGTATTATACCTGGGCTATCATAAATCTAGCTTCAAAAATAAATAAACAATCGCATGGCTAAAAGCTTCTAAAGATTTTCCCTCTTCCCGCCGTAAAGTCTTAGCCTGCTGTTGTCACTGAAGTACGGCACCAATTGCATGAATAATTAATAGTTCATGTTTTGTCAAAGTTAGAAAATCAGTATGTTTAATGTTGGTGGAAAACACCAATTAGCATTATTTTATTTCTGACAGTACACTGCACGTTCTAGGATAAAGTGTCAAAGTTTAGTCATGTGCCTCAACCCTTTAGACCTCATTATTTCCAGAAGAAAAAAAGTCTGCAAAAAAAAATGTTTTTTGTCTGACTTTCTGTAGAAAGAATCTGAATAATTGCATCTCACTGATACGCCAGCGAAATATGCAAATCATTTAAAACTGTCAATGCAGAGTCTCCTTTGATTTTAAATTGCATTAAGCTATGACCAGTCGTAATCTTTGCCTGAAAGGGGGTCACATATTCCTTAATCTACTGAGAATTAACTGTAATCCATGTCCATGGTTGTCAGGCATTATGATAACTGGCACTCTCACAATAGAGTGACAAAAGCGTGAATATGTATAAGCTAGAAGATTCTGATCCAATAACTGAGTCAGAGGTTACAATGCAGTGGATGAGTCACGGGTTATAGCAGTGTAAGAAATTATTATGCGTAAGCCTTTTAATGACACTCTGGCACCTAGGCATGCTGTATGTAATCAATGACTCGGGAAGAGCTTGCTTTGGGTAGAAATATAATATTATTTTGAGAGCAGTACACAGTAAATCTGCCAGTGTTAAATCAACACTATTAGAGTTAAATTAACACTGAGAGTGTTACATTTTGACACCCTCAGTGTTAATTTAACTCTTAATAGTGTTGATTTAACACTGGCAGATTTACTGTGTATGCTTAGGGAGGGTTCAGATTTCCTGTGATTTTTTTTAGCAGAACATTATAAATAATTTCCTGGACCTTGTGATGCGTCTGCTTACCCTTACCATAAGTAAGAGTTCCCTCAGCAGGAACGTTAAGTCAGACCTAAATGATTTTTTTTCTTATGGGAGGCTACACTGAGGCTTTGGGGGAAAATGAAGGCTTTCTTGTGTTGCTTTGTGTCTTGTGCACAGTCCACTTTCAGGCTGCAAAGAGGAGGTGGGAAGAGCACTGGAGGGGAGATGGTGCTTAAACAGCTTTTCCCTGAAGACAAATTAGGACTATGCTTCATTTAACTCATTTAGCTGTAGAGAGGCTGAAAGAACTACTACAGTGCACTCTGTATCTAGGTTATAACTGAGATCAAAAGCATATACAGGTCTTGTGATATCAGTAATGTATTTAAAATGGCTAGTTTGAGACTTGAACTTGAATCGTATTTTGCGTTGTGTGCTGTTTTGGCCAATATCCTTTAGGGTTGTTGAGAAGGAACTTGCAGGTTGTGACTAATTGCTGCTTGGCTGCATTCCATTTTAAGGTTTAAGACCTTGTAGTTTACTTTTCTGTCTTGTTGTTATGAAAAATCACGTTTGCCTTACATTGTATGTTCTTGCACACCAAGTATGTTGTAACTCCTGAGGCTTAAAGCTCATTGCGAGCTTTGGTCGTTTGAACCTCCTTTGGATAGTGCTGGAGTGAATTCAAAGTCTGAACAGAGTTGTACTGATGTGCATGCTCTCTCTTTCTCTTTCTTGCAGAAAACACGCCCTGAACTGTCACAGAATGAAGCCTGCTCTCTTCAGTGTGCTGTGTGAGATCAAAGAGAAGACTGGTAAGTTATTCGCGCTTTTCAACTACTAGATTTTGTGCAAGTTTTCTGGAGGTGTCACTCCTCATGTCTCAACTAGCCCTTTTCCTCCTTTTTTTTTTAACCGAAATTAATCTCTATTATTTAAGATTGACTGTACAGAAAGACGGGGGTCATCATTTGTCCAAAAGTGGGTTGCCTTCTCTTTGTTTCTCAAGCCTCTTTGTGCTATAGCAGTGATTTCTAAATCTGCATGATGTGAAGTATGTCGCAGAACATATTGAACTCTTCGCAGTGCATGAACTGAGGTAGACTTTCTGCATTGATTAAATGCTCACTGACTGAACTTGGTCTTCATCCACATTGATGGTCCTAGTCAACTAAGCTGTCAGTTCATTCTTCCTCGTGTGGAACTTCACTCAGCTGCCTCTGCTTTCTCTTTCCAAGCAAAATATTGAGCCAACACACAGTGAGCAGATGAAATTTCACTCCAGTTACTTTTGTGTAACTAGCATATTAATAACTGTGAGAAGTCAGGCCTTCAAGTATTCCTTTTAATCTTCTCATCATAACCAGCTCACGTTAAACATATTGATGAAACTTGTATTTTGATTAGTATGAGAGTAACACTGCATTAATCAGTCAAAACCTAAAAAAAATGTGTGCTTTCAAATCTACATATTCATAAGGCAGGCACATCCATAGCGCCAGCCTCTGTTTATTTTGGCCTTTTTTCTCTACCTTGTGAGAGTCCCCCTAGTCCTCCGCGAAGCTTGGCCATGTTGAATTACAGTGTAAAAACGTTGAGCATGCGCCAGTTTGCAGCGATCTGTCAATAACCCGGCCTCGCTTCACCCTAATTGGATGCAAGAAACGGGTCGGCTGGAGGAAAGAAGGGAGAGCGAGGGGGGTTGTCCCTGTTGCCAGGGCAACCTGCTGTCTTATTTACCTAATGTCATTCACTTTGATTTTCACATTTAGCCTGCCAGCTGAGAGTGGGCCTGGGAGAGGCGTAGCACTGAAAGCGAGGCACAAGATCCTATAGGGGACACACTGACCATATAGAGGGCAGAAAATGTTTTTTGTGCAGTTTTTTATGACTGTTGAATTAGTGATGGTAAAATAGCATTTGAACTTAGTACTGTAGTATGTAGGCTGTTGTACTGTGGTATGTAAGTTGCAGTATTAGATGGGGAACTGTATAGTGATGGACCGATTCATTTCTTGATCGCTTAATCAGGCTGATTATTTCTGGGTTTAGATGATGATCATTGACTGATTGATTTTTAAACTATTGTTCTGCGCCAACAAAACCAGTAAACAAAAAACATCTAATTAACAGGCACATCTGCAGGCAGCCTAATCAGTGTGGCTGCTTTATAACTTTGTGCTCCCCTTAGTGACATGATACAGGCATTATATATCAGCCATGGAGCACTATGCACTGTAAATTTCAGCATCAGCAATTGAAAAATGGTCAATCACTATGAAGGCTGTTCTACTGTAGTATCTAGACTGTATTAAATATTGGCTCGTGTATAACCTACAGCGCTGTTATATGCAGGGATGCACATAAGTGGTGCGCAGGTGCGCATGCGTGGTCAAAATTAACAATGCGCACCGCGAATTACAACGTGACGCGCGTTTGCGCACCATTTACTTGATTATGTTTTGCCACGGTAACCGGAGTTGACAGGTTCGCGGTTTTCACGCCAAATTCTTTTGTTGAAAATCCAGTCGCAGGTGAACTTTCAGGAGTGGCGGGATGCGTTTTATTGGGTAACTTTTAAAAATTGCTGTGGCCGGTTGCCTAAGATATTACTTCAACACGGCGGGCAAACGTGTAGAAAGTCTACACTATAGAAGTTTGAATACAACAATAACAACGAAGAGAACATAATATAAGGAAAGATAGCCTGAGAGAGAGAGAGAGCCAGAGAGAGAGAGAGAGAGAGAGAGACAGAGAGAGAGAAATACGGGAGGCGGTATTGCAAGGACTGGGATAAAGAAAAAGGTTTGTTGGACTGATAAATCCATTATAAACAAATACTAAGTCGAAC